>CM035417.1:103814646-103952146 GCA_020310875.1 Ceratopteris richardii | reverse complement strand
ATATGCTTGAATGCAGCATCCCTTACTAGTAGAAGGATTTAACATGCAGAAAATGAAATATTATATATTGATGGAAGACCTTACACGCATGGAAATATAGCAGGTTTAATAAATATTAGTCGAGGGTTACATAATAGTTCAAGGACTAATTGCACATTTGAGGAGCGTGAAAATAGTCATGAATCACCATACATGAGTAGAGATGTAGCAAGATACATAGTTGGCAATGCTATTACTACATTACATGCTGGTGATGAATTATTAGTGAATTATGGATGGTGTAGACCTCCAAGAGCAACTTTTAGCTAGAGAGTGAATGAAAATTTTCTATCCATATTTAATAACTTATATATTTAATTTTATGTTTAAAGTTTACTTTTTATTCATTTATGGAGTATTAATGATTTTTATTCATGTGTGTAGATTCCAATGTATGTTGTGGATGATATTCCACCACACCATTCACAATTGCCAGTAAGGCCTCATTTATCAAAAGCTTCTATGAGGAGGCTATACAAAAGCGATCCTATGGAATATGCAAGGTTGAAAGACCTATATTCAAAAGAAGATAAAGTACAAGATTTGGTGCGACAATGATGAAGATGATGGCATGGCAGATTTTATTGAGGACGGGTATCAAAATGACAGTGAGAGCATTGATATTTCTAAAAATCAGAAATATCTTCAAGAGGAATCTCTAAAGCATGTATATAAAGGAAGTCGTTTGACACGACTAAGTGCGAGCTTACTTATTCTCAATCTTCAAAGTCATTTTGGATGGAGTAATGGATCTGTTTCAGCACCATTAAGGTATAATTCTTTATTTTCTATCTATTTATATATATACAGGCATAAATATATACATATAAATGCATGCATACATAGTCATACACATATATATACATGAGTGTATACACACATATAAACATACACACACATATACACACATACACATGTTATGAGAGTAAGGTCAAATTATACATACCTTTATCAAATGAAGATATTTTGTCCATCTAGCCTTTGGAATTGTCCGCCCAACCTTTAGAATCTTCCTGACACATTTGCTTCTCCTATTCTAGTCAACCTAATACCTACGTTGCTAACTCTTTTATGAACTTTGCATACAAATATTAAGTATCAGTTAGTTATGGAGGTATTAGGTCATTTGGAAAATGGGAGAAGCAAATCTATTTGGAAGATTTTGAAGGATGGATGAATCATGTTAAAGGATGGGCAAAAAGAAAGTGTCCATTCAATGTAGATTCTTGTTTTCACCTTAGCTAAGGTAAGAACAAGAAATTGCATTGAATGGACACTTTCTATCTGTCCATCCTTTAAAACTATTCATCCATCTTTCAAATCTTCCAAATGTATTTGCTTCTCCTATTTTTCAAACCACCTAATACCTCCATAGCTAATTGATACTTTATATTTGTAAACAAATATGTAAGTCTTAGTTAGCAAGGTAGGTAATTGATTGACTATAAAATGGGAGACAGCCAAACGATTTAGTGGTCTGGATATCTATACGAAAGTCTGCAAACCACAACAAACAAAAAGAAAATTAAAAACGAAATCAAATATACACAGCTACACATGCATAGTATTCCTTATATCACAAATCTGGGTTGATGTATTCAGTCGGGCTGCCACGCACGCCACCAGTGACTAGGAATGCGCTATTCTTAGTCACTCTCTTCAACTTTTTCAGCCTCTACCCCTTTCTAACTTTTGGTCTTCTGATTTATCTTTGTCTTCACACATCTGACCTGTTGTATTGCTTTGAGCATGTTTATTTTGTTGACAACACACACTATCAGTGGGAGGATTATTACCTGCCAAGTATTGTCTTGCACTTCTTCATGGATAGTTCCTGGCCCTGGTCCGTCCTTCCCTGAAATGTCCTGGTTCTGATTGTTCTTTAATTCCATTCCTCAGAACCTGGATGTTTCGCGTTGTTGCTTGATGCGTGCCCCTGCGAGGCTTTGGGCAGAGGGTGGTCATTTTGCTTTATGTTCTTCATTCTTTATTGAGCAGTCTTTGACTTTGATCTTCTTCTTCTTTTCTTCTTGCTTGATTCTCCTTCCACACGTCCCTCCTCCTGAACTCTGTCGTCCCCGACAGGATTTTTGTGGCGACGTGAATAGGTTTGTATGGTTGCTTGCTCTCTTTGATTCAACAAATTAGCGTGACATAGCATAAATTCTTTCCACTGTCTTGACTTTACTCCATTGTCTGGTGCTTGTCGGTGATCCGCAAAAAAGCTGGTTTCATAAGCTACCAGACGTGTATTCAGGTTCGAAGTCATTTTGACAAAAATTTCCGAATCTATTTCGAAGAAGCCGGTGAAAAATGCTTCTTCAAAAGTCTGCATGTATGTTTGAAAGCAAAAACATAAGTCTTGAATAATACGCCATCAGGGTTAAGCGGCTCGGAATAGTAGAGAGATCAAAAACTAGCGCTTTAGAGCCTTGGGTAATGCCGATGAAATTCAAAAAGTGTATTTTGCATGCTGGAAGACTTGAATTACAGTTAATAGCATGCTAAAAATCTTATTTGTCATTTTAACTGCTAAGTCTAGGACAGTCACATATCTTGCAATCCAAAATTCCATTGTTTTTACCATATATTCTTCCATTGGTAGGTAGTTATGGGGCAGACTAGGTAACAATGGGTAATTCAGCCATTGATTATTGATGCTTCTTGTCGCTGTCCTTCCCAAAATTGCGTTCAGGAGCATCTGCGGGATACTGGGCAAAAAGATGGGTTTACTTGAAGCACGTAAGGTGATGCTTCCCATTGTACCCGCAATGTTGGATTCTTTTCCAAAACTTTGCGCCTCCATATGGGATCAACCTTCTCAAACTCCTCTTGAGTATAATTGAAAGTATTCTTGTCGAACTGGAGGTTGTTGTAAGGCTCTTTATTCGTCATTGTTCTTATATATTGCCGCGTTTGTTCTTTTAGGAGACCATATGGTACATTGAAGGGCTTCAAAATTCGATCCAAGTTTTTGCTCTTGATTTTAGCTTCCTTCATGACTTGGATTATTCGATCTTCAAATTCAGTGGTAAGCTGGGACACCAGTAGTGCCCTTTCCGATCGGCTCAGTTCTGCAATGTCCTGAGTATTATGTTCAATTTGGACCTCTTGTTCCTCCCTTAATGGCGAATGATATAAGGGGGGAGAGAGAGGACGTACCTCAGTCTCCTCAGTAGCCTCTGCGGATTTTGGAACTACTGGTGTCCCCTCAATGTCCTTGTGTGCTAGTTCATCCTGTAGTTGCTTTATCATTTCCTTCTTTTGCTTAATTTCTTCATGTGCCTGCAAAATTGTTTCCTTATTCTTTTGGATTTCCTCTGCCACTATCGCGAGTTGATCTGTGTCTTCTTTACAATGCAGTAGGTATCTATTCTCAGCCTTTTTCCATTTTGTTCGTAGAGCTTCGGTGTCTTCCATGTACCTCTTTTCCCATTTGGCAATGGTGGTCTGCTCCTGCTTGATCTGATCTTCATACTTAGCTTTTTTTTCTTCCAATTCTTTGATATCCTTTTCTGGTCTTCCCTGAACTTCTACGGGTTGATCACTTAGAAGAGCTATCATGAGCTCCTTATTTTGGTTCCTGAGGTTTTCGGCCTCTTCCATGTATACCTTTATTTGTGATTCCAGTATTTTACTTCGGGCATGCATTCGTGCCTTCTCGGCCTCGCTAGCTTCATATTTCTTCGTTAATTCCTGGAGTTGTTCTTTTAATTTTGCGTTTTCTGTCTCTAAATGGTTGCACTGCATTTTGGCTTCTTGGACTTCCTTTTCTTTATGTAGTACTTGTTCTTTTGCTAATTTTAATTCTGGCGAAAGATTCTTACCCCTTTCTTGAAGCTCATGCTTGTCCTGCATCGTTTGATCGTAGTCTTCATCCGCCTCTAGCATTAATTGTTGTGTGACCATTGCCGTTCTGATCATATCTTGTACTACGGGATTGAGTTGAGCGATGTCAACATTTAACCATGTTTGTGGTATGCTTGGAGCTTCTCCAGTTTACACATCTTTTCCTTGCTCTACATGGATGGTTTCATTGTGGGGTTGTCTAATTTGTAATTGTATTTTTGGTTCTTTTTCTTCTTTATCCAAATCAATAACTTTTGTGGCACTCCCTTGAAATGTGACGTCCATGGGGGAGGGTTCTGCCACGACCCTTATTGGTGTGAAGGGTTTTGCTTCTTCTACTGTCGCTTCTTGAGGCTCTTTCTTTGGTATCTTTATTGACACCTCGCGTGTAGGTGTTGCCTCCTTGACAAGAATTGTGGAAGTCTCATTGATTTTGAGGATATGTGTCCCTTCTGGATTTGCTTCCTTGCTTGCGGTGTCTTGAGTGGGGTGGACGAAGTTGTCATTTACCTTTGTTCCTTCGTCTGCTTCCTCGTAGTTGACTACATTCAACTCTTCCCATAGCCCATCATCCTTTGATTCGCTTTGAATATCCACATTCAACAACAAAGTATCGGGTTCTTCTTGTTCATCCGAAGACGAGCTTGAGTTATCCAACCCTAATTCTCTGTAACGGTCTACTTTTGTGAGCTTCTTTTTGGCCTCTATCTCCTGTTGGTCTTGCTGATAATGGTGCCCTTGTACTGGTAAATTGACTTGCCCTTCTATATATTGATGTGTATCCTCAAGGTCTTGAGTTAAATCTTCCTCTGTAATCGGCCTTTGCTCTTCAATTCTTGTCTTTGGAAGTACGTGCATTCTTTTCATGGTTGGAACTTCCTCTTCCACTTGCTTTACTTCCCTTAATCTCTTTGTGCCTCTCATTCTGGGTTGAAAGCTAGTTTCTGCCTCTTCCACAATCTTGATTTTCTCTTTTGTTTTTAGGAACTGTGGCGACTTTGGCATACTTAGTGATGGCAGTCGAAGGTGGCATTTCCTGCAGGTGCTCTCTAATGCCTAAAGCATGGTAAATCAATATTGTCAGAGCGACGCTACCATTGAGGAACTTCTTATTATTCCATTGCTTCTTTGCTTCGAATAGTCTTTCCTGTATGTAAGGAGTCAAATTAATCTGATTTCCAATCTGCTTGATTGCATGTGAGAGTAACTGGACAATAATCTTTTGTGGAGCCGTATATCGATGCATATTTGGGAAGCAAAAGTGCTGGTGGATAAGTCTGACTTCCTCTTCTATGTCGACTCTGTTAATGTCGGTGAACGTTCTGGTTTTTGCCCCTCGACTCTCTTCTTTCACTACTGTGTTTCCATCTTTTTCACATCCAAAAGCTTCCTTGATCAAGTCATGTGTAAACTGGATGACTACCCATTCGCCTACTTTATCCATTACTCTAGCCTCAGGCACCAACGGATCATGCAGTGCTGGCTGTAATGTGGTCATGACCTGTGTGCACCTTTGAAAGTCGGGCTTATACATTGGCAATTCAAAATATTTATGAATGCCCGCTTTCTTCATGATGGCAATCATCGATGGGAGTTCATGCAAAACTCTGAAGTCTTGGGACATGATAGGAAATTGATTATCTGTATCCATGATTTTTATAGTTGCCAGGAAGAGATACTCCCCAGTGGGTTGATCTTCTTGAAACCACTGTCCCTTTTGCCTTGGTGATACTCTGGAGAGGAAATTCCATTACTTCCTCTTGAATTGTTGCTTCAGAATCTTCAAACCTGCACTTGTAAGAAAAAGTGCATTAGCTTCAATGGAAAGCATAGCAACTGTGTAGTGTATTGCAGTGATACGTTGTCGTTCCGTCACTCCGTTTCCCTTGGTTTTATAAGTGAGATCTCTTACCACATTCTTTTTTCTTTTCTTTCCTGAAAGAAAACAAGCATTAGTATAGCCGAAGCATTTATTTATGTACATAGTATGTCCATTCCTAAGAGAGTTGAAGCTATGACCTAATTCCCATTGGAGAATGTGCACCACTAATTTGTTTATGCACATTAAGTGCCAAATGCTTGGCCTTGTAATGTGGCCCTACTATGCATACTTTAGGTGCATTTAATGCTTCATGAGTGCAATTGGAATCCTTGTTGTTGTGGTGGTCCATTCCTTGCGGTTGCTTTGGTTTCCAAATCCCTTTCGTTGTTGCTTTGATAGGTTGTTGCCTTTCTTTGATTCCTCGGGCTTCATGTGTTCTCTTGGTTTCCTCTAGTGTCCTAGTACTAGAGGTTCTGCTCTTCATGTGTCTAGGACGAGTCTATTTTTGCTTTGTCATTCGAATGTTTTGTTGTAATGTATCCTCGTGATTGCGTATTTCTTGCTTGGATGCTTGTTTAACCTTCTTGTGAATCCATATCTGCTGACGTGCTTTCTGAGCTTCAATCAAAGGATTAGGGAGCCATACTTGCAAGAGTATTTTTGTTTCAGATTTCTGTGATGTTGACTTCTTGTTCTCCTCTTTCTTCTCCTGGGTTGATGTTGGCGTCTCTGATTTCTGCACTTGATCTTTGCGTACCCACTTGAATTTGTTCTTCCCTTGATGCGAGTATCCGAACGTTGTCTTCCACATTGGTGATCCTTCTGTCGTATGAGAGACTCCATGAGAATTGGTTTCCTTATTATCTGGCTGTTCACCAACTGAATAGGGTGATTTTACCTCTTCCTTGAACACATTAGGGTTTGAACTTTCAACTTCTTCTAGACTGGTTTCTGAAGTATTGGGCTGGAATCATGTTCCACTAGCTCTTCTTTGCGTTCTTCCTCACTCTCGATGGTTTTTGGTTGTGGTAAAGGCTTCTCTCCTAATAGACTAAAAATTTCCTTGTGCCCTATCTTGGCTGAAATATAGCCTTGAGCTAGGTTGATGCTGACTTCATTCTCAATGATCCAATCATGTCCTAGGATCAACTCTTGTATTAAATCTTCATCTCTACACACTAAGACTCATTGTTCCATGGAAGAATTTCCTAGGTGGAGGGATACGTTAGTTACTCCCATGCATTCTATGATTTGACCGCCAATTCCTATCATTTGGGCTTTTGTGGGACTCATAATCATTTGAAGATCTTTTATGACCGTATTACGTATGCAACTAAGTCCTGCTCCTGAGTCTATCAAGGCATTTATCAATTTGTACTCTGTCTTGCCAATTCCTAGGTTTAAATAAGGTTGTGACATGTAGGAATTTGTCGTGTCAAATTTATGGACTTGGTAATTAGCCATAGGGATAGGCTCTTCTCCTTGGAGATACCATTCATCCCTTTGCCTAATCCATTCTTTCCTTTTCTTGATGCGTTCTAGCACTTCTTGTCGAGCCTCCTCTCTAATCTGTTCCTCCTCTTTCTTCCTATTTTGACCACCTACTAAAGGTGCTAACATTTGATCCGTCAATGGCTCCATGAACCGTTTCACTCTACATCCACATGTAGTTAGGAAGAATGTCTCCATCTAATGTGGCTAGATTAACTGCTCCACTAGTAGAGATCCTATTTATGATCAGAGGTCCATATCCGCGTTTTTGTAACTTCTTGGCATGTTGCTTTAAGGTTTAAACCAGGACTAGATCACCTTCTTTAAGTCCTTTGTCTTTTACATGTGCATCATAATATGCCTTTTGTCTCCTCTTGGCTGCATATATTCCTGCTACCGCTTGTAACCTAGTTTCATGCAGCTTCTCTATTTGGTCTATTTGTTGGGATAATTCATGTCCGGTCCATTCATATTGTTGTGCTACTCTCAAAGTGGGGATTAAAAAATCAATTGGCAAAATCGCATTTTGCCCGTACACCAAATTGAAGGGAGTAGTTCCAATGGCAGTCTTGTATGCAACTCGGAAAGCCCAAATTGCATGATGCAATTGCTTATCCCAGTCCGACCTCCCATTGTTGACAATCTTTGTCAATACCGTGCATAATACCTTATTGGAACTTTCCGCTTGACCATTTGCTTGTGGATGGTATGGGGCTGATTTTTTATGGATCACTAAAAACTCATTCATTAGATACTCTATTACCTCATTAAGGAAGTGTGTTCCTCGTTCACTCACAATCTCAATTGGTAATCCGAAACGAGTGAATATATGCTCAAAAAGGAACTTAGCAGTGGTTTGAGCATCGTTCTTTCTAGTAGCCTTCGCCTCTACCCATTTTGTCAAATAATCTGTGGCCACTATGATATATTCGGCATGTGATCCTTTGGACGGTGGGTTAATGGGTCCTATGAAGTCAATACCCCATTTAGAGAATTCTCTCGCACAAACCATAGGTCTCAATGGCATGTCATCTCCCCGAATTGGGTATTTAGCCCTTTGGCATGTCTCGCAGCTTCGTACATATGTTTTAGCATCCATATGTAACGTTGGCCACCACAAGCCCGCGAAGAGGATCATTTTTACACTTCTGTCGATGGAAAAATGACCTCTTGCAGCACTTGCGTGTGCCATCTCTAATATGGGTAAATATTCTCCTTCATGCACACAGAGCCGTAATTGATTGTCTTTCCCTCTTCTAAACAATTGTCTTCCCATGAGTACATAATCCTTGCTCATCTCTTCTAGGGATCGTTTCCTTGCCAAGCTGACTCCTTCCTCGTGTTCTCTTATCTTTAAGAATTTTACCAATGTCTTACTCTAATTGGGTGCTATCATTGAGAAAGGTATGGATGTATGATCCTCTGGGATTGTCTCCTGGCATTCTGCACAGTTACTTACGTGATCATGGACATCCTTAGGCATGTCAGGCCGGTATACTCCTAATCGTTTTAATTCCCTAATGGTTCCATGAGTTCCCTTGTGTGTCCTCCATTTGTTCACATGTGCTTGTTCAATCTACTTCATTTGTTCGTCCTCCTCAACACATCTTAGCAATACTCTGTTGGGTTCCTTATAGTACATGCTTCCCGCAATAATATGCAAGTTCCTTGATTGTAAGATTTCCTTTTTACTCTCCTTATTAATTGAGTGTTGTGCACCATGAGTGAGTATAGGAATTAGTTTCTCTGCCCATTTTGGACAAACTTCCAGATTAAACAATTAAGTGTCTGGCAGATCATCGGGTACTCCACTTGGTGGTTCTCCATGTGTTAACCTTGAAAGGTGATCCGCTCTTACATGGGTATTTCCTTTGTTTACTATCACTTCAAAGTCCAACTCCATTAATAGTAGGAACCATCTTACTAATCTTCCCGTGTTACAGGGCTTATTGACTAGGTACAGTAAAGCTTGATGGTCTATGAAGAACTTGAATTTGTTGGCTAAGAGATAGTGTCTGAAATTTTTAACTGCATAGACCATTCCTAATCCTTCTCGCTCGGTAGTGGTATAATTCCTTTCAGCTTGATTTAGTTGTATGTTCGCATAGGCAATTGGATGATCTAATTTTCCTTCATCGGCTGGTTGGGCTAATATACATCCTATTGCGTAATTAGAAGCATCAACATGAATATGAAAAGGCTTGTTCCAATTTGGCGTCTTCAGAGTTGGAGTTGTGCTAAGCCTCTTCTTTAACTCATTGAATGCCTTCACGCACTCTTCTGTCCAAGTGAATTGAGTTAAGAGACCATACAGAGGTTTGGTGATTATGGCATACATGTGGATAAAACGACGGTAGTATCCACAATGTCCCATAAATGCTTGCACCTCCTTCTCATTCTTAGGTCTAGGGAGATCTAAGATGACCTTAATCTTGTCCTCATCCGTGGATATTCCATTCCTAGAGATTATGTGTCCTAGGATCTTCCCTTGTCTTACCATGAAGACACACTTCTCTGGGTTTAAACAGACCCTGTACTGTCTAAATTTATTAAATCTCTTTCTCAACTCAGGAATATGATCTTTCCTTTGATTGGAATATGTACATAGGTCGTTTACATATACTTCCATGCTCTTTTTAAGGAATTCCTTGAAAACATGACACATCAATTGTTGGAAAGTAGCAGGCACATTAGTGAGTCCAAAAGGCATCACCCGGAAAGCATAGAATCCCCATTCAGTAGCGAATGTAGTCTTATGTTGATCCTCAATAGGAATAGCTACTTGATTGTATCCAAAGAATCCATCCAAGAAGCTGTAGACTTCCTTTCCTGAGACTCTTTCCAAGAGATGGTCCGTGATGGGTAGTGGGTAGCTGTCTCATATGGTGGCTGCATTCACTTTTTTCAAGTTAATGCACACTCTCAGTTTTCCGTTCTTCTTAGGCACAACTACTAGTGGCGATACCCACTCGGTGTGTTCTATTTCATATATGAATCCTGCCGCTAATAGCTTGTCGATCTCTTCCTTAATTTTAGCAGCATAAATCTCGTTGTATGTATAAGGACGTTGTTTTGATGGTTTTGCATTTGCCGTCATTGGTATTCTATGAGAACAAATCGAGGGTTCCACACCTTTAAGATCCTTATATGTCCATGCAAATACATCTCGATATTCCCGGATCAATTGTATTAACTCTTCTTCTTCTTCCACCGACACATCTTTGCCTATGTATGTGCATCTCTCTTCTCCATCTTCCACTGTCACTATGATTTTTTTCGTTTGTTCTTTGTTGTCGTATGCTTCTCTGTCTCTAGCCTCTCATTTAGGCATTTGAATGGCTACCTTTCTCTATTCTACTTCATATCTTTTAAAATGTTCAGGAACTTCAAACAGATCTGGGTCTGGTCCCATTTTACTCATTTCTGCTTCTTGTTCTTGTACTCTAGGAGTGGCTTCTATTGCCAAGATCTTTGTCGGTTCCTGTCTCTCTTTGGTTTGAATGGTGTCTAGATAGCCCTCTTCGGAATCGAATTCTGGTTCCATTTCTATACTCTCATATTCCTCTTTCCATTCTTTTTCCAAGATTTCCCCTTCTTCTACTTCTTGAAGGACCACCATATAAAGATTTACATCATAGCCTTCCTCATCTCTGCACTCATTCATTGTTAGTACTTCTTCATTTCCATCCATCCATGCGGTTCAAAGGTTTCATCCGGAAAGATTTGAGGCATATACCTTGGGTCCTCTACAGGTCTGTAGTTAGGATGTCCTATTGGCCACATCTGCCTTTTATTTTCCTCTTTCTTGGCTTCCTTGCACATCCATAACTAGGCGTCCTCGTGCATCCATGATTGATCGCTTGACCCAGCACTATGAATGGATAGGTCATCTTCCTCCTTGTGTATGGGATTCCATTGTAGTGGGGGAACATCTCGATATGCAAATGTATGCAAGTTTATCTTGATTGTATTTCCTTGATGTTGTAGGTATAACGAATCTCTTCCCTAGTCTTGTACTACCCGCATTCGTCTCATGAAGGGTCGTCCTAATATCATTTCGTAATTATTAGCCTTTTCAAACTTACAAATGGCTAGTGTGTGTTCAAATTCAACTCCACAGGTGGTCAATTTGATTCTTTCCAATATTCCTAAGGGTCTCTCCACATGACCGTCCGCTAATTGGAGCTTCATGCGTGTGGGTCATAAGGGAGGCTTTCCCCATTTCTCCCAAATCTCCTTGGTGGCGATTCCTACCCCGGCTCCCGTGTCTAGTATAGCCTTGGTCATGTACCCATTGTAAGTGACAGATAGACACGTATTACCTTCGTCTCCTTCACTAATTCTCCCACATTATCAACTAGAATTTGTATTTTAGATGAGTTTCCTTTTCCTTTAACTTCTTTTTCTTCCTTCTCTTGTCCTAATTCCATTTTGTTCGCTAATTGCTTCCATAAATGCGGCTTAATTTGAAGTAATTCCTCCACGGTCAGTTTGCATTGTACTTTTGTCTTCTTTAGTTCCGTTAGATTGTGTGAACTCTTTTTTGAGTTTTCTTTTCCCTTTCCATGTATCGTGGGTGTATCATAGATTCCTTTTCGTATTCTCCCATGTAATTAGGCAAGGTTGAAATGCTCTGGGTTTCTTCTCTATTTCGGTCGAGTCTTGACACTTCCTCATATACCTCTTCCAGATTCGGATTTGGTTGATAAACCTCTACATCTATTTCCTCAAAGGGAGGTTTAGTCACTCCATTCTTCTTCCATTGTTCTTCTCGGATTCTATTCCATAATTCCTTTGGCCATTCAGCCTCTAGGTCAGGTATGGTTGACAGCGGTTCATCTTGGGTTTTAGTTCGCTCATGCTTGTCATCCTTCTTCCTAGGTTCTTTATCCTTGGTTTCGACATACTCTTTGTATTGGTCCTCTGCTATCCTCGTTTCCGGAGGGGTTGGGATAGTCTTTTCTAGGGTTGCTTGTGCTACCTCTACAAGCTTTGGACATATTACAAGACTCTCTTTTTCTAATTCTCCTTGTGGGTAAAGCTTTTCGTGTTGCTCTACATTCGGTCCAGTTTTAATTCTAGCCTGATAAGCTTTCAGCCACATGTCTAGGTCATCAGGTTTTGGGTCAGCTAAAATGGATCCTAGTTTCTCGGCTTCTTGGATAAGCGGTGGAATGGGAACCTTCTCCCCAGTCCTCTGTTCGTTATGCTCTTGTTTGTTTCTAGATTGTTTTCGATTTTCTTGAATCTTGTGTTTTATCCATTTATCTTTGAGCTTTTCTCTTCTTTCTTTCCATTTTTGTGTTTTAGTATTCTGGGTACCGTCACGTGGGTCCTCAGAATCTTCAACTCTTTGAATTTGGGGACTTACCGTTCTTTGGCTCTCTCCCTCCTGTTCTGGTTGTTTTCCTTTTTGTTCTTTCATTTGAGCTCTTGTTATGGCCTTTAAAGGCACTGTGTATTCCTTATCACTTACAGATGCTTCTATCACTTCAATTACATTAATTGGTGCAGTGTAAGTTGGACTTTAGTTGGATTCTTAGGGCAGTCTCTGAAAAGATGTTCTTTTCCGCAACCATTGCAATATCCTTCCCAAGTCCTAGGGGGTGGTGGATTGTAAGGTCAAGGACCTTCTCTAGTAAAATGGTCTCCTCCACATCTATAACAAGGTCCTCTCGGCACAGGTGGTCTAATGGGTGGTCTCATGGGTGGTTGTGCTTTAGGTGCAGTATACATCAAAGTTGCTACCTCTGTTCCATAAGCCTGATCATAACCATCATATCCATAGTAAGCCGAACCATATGCTAATTCATACTCTAACATGTTGGCTTCATAGGGATAATAATCTCCTAGGGTTAGCTCATATCCAGGGTTTGCTGATTCTACATTGGTCATCGTTGAAGCTGGCACTATGGCTCTTTCCAAATTTTCTTTTGGCTGAGCATACTTCACAGGTACCACTTGTTGAGGTTGTGACAGTTGTGGCCCTAACATTGGTTGAGGTGGTGGATATGGTACTTGCTCATATGGTCTTGGTGCTCTTGCTCGTGTTGGATAGGGATTATACCTAGACATCTCTCTGCCTCGCTCTCTAGGTGGATATACGTATGGTCGATACTGAGGTGGTTGTAAGGGGCGTGACTGCCTATTGAATGGACAGTTTTCTGTAGTGTGGTTGGTGTATTTTGTTCTATGAGGCAGTACAAGACAGTCCCTTTTTGGAGTTGTCTGTTGTAAGGATATGTCGGATGCGCACCAGCTCCTCCTCGTGCACACATGTGTGTGGGGTGATCTCCTCCACATAGACTACATCTCCATAACATGGGCATTCTTAAGGTTGGGTGTTGGTAAGTTCTCTGCCCTTGGACTCCTAGTTTCTTTGCTAATAGTCCGCTAATTCTTCCACATTACTAGAGTTGGATGTAATGGAACTCTGAGAGTCTTCTGATTTAGTGGGACTGGGGGTGCTCTTAAGATCCTCCGCTAGATTGTCTTCTAGGTCAATGCATTCTTGAAGACATTCACTCAGGGTTTGTAATCTCTTCACGTAAACTAAAGTTCTTAGGGTTCCATTCATGAGTCCATCCAAAAATAATGAAATCATTTTTTGTTGAGTGGGCCGCTCTGTAGCTGGGGGTCTATCAACATACTGATTGAATCTCCGGGCAGCTGTTTTCACTGTTTCATTAGGGTTATGTTTAAAAAATATGGATTAAAGACGCGGAATTGTGTTTAATCCCTCTCTTGGTAAATTACCCAATGAATTCTTGGAAAAATTGCTCCATGTTTCCAAATTGATTAGGATCTAATGGCTGGAACCAAGTCAGAGCCGTTCCTGTGAGGGTGAGTCCAAAAGACTCATACTGCACAAAGAAGTCGTCTACTTGTTCTGCCCTTAGAACTTGTTTAAATTCAGCAATGTGATCGTAGGGTTCTCCAAATCCTTCATAATGATTTCTCATGCATTTGGCCACTTGGATAGGTCTCAATCTTCTCATTGGTTCTGGTGGTCTAGGTATTACAGGAAAGGCAGGAATTGCTGGTCTAAGTGGGGGTATTCCAGGCTGCCCTCCTATTGGTGGTCGTGGTCTTACTGGTGGCCGGTACTGATTACCTACTCCTGAGTGGGTCTGATTGTGTGTTTGCACTCCTGGAGTTGCAAATTGTACATGTGTATGGTTTGGAACACTCCGTTGGCTAGTTTGTCCTGACATGGTGTGCTCTGCCTCTTGTTGAGTTCCAAAGGGGTTCTGAGAAGTGGTTGCCTGTTCTCTCTGAGGGAATATAGGCAACCCCATGTATTTCAGTCGAGCTCTGTCTAAGGCACCAACCAACCAATATCTTCTCTGATTTTTGTCTAGGTATGTGGTTCTAGTTTCATCTTCTCGATCCTTCAGCTCATAAAATTTCATCGAGCTTTCTTCTCTTCCTGGAGTCGGTGAGTCTGTTTGAAGTAATAAGTCTGATCCATGGATCATGTAGACTTCCAACAGGTAGTCATCTTGAGGTATCAAATCTCCTCTCAAGACTCGTGTTACCTGGGACCTGCCTCTAGGGGTTGTCACTAATTCCTCAGGGTCTGGTCTGTTTGAGTTCTCTTGTCCTACTAATTCTCCCCTTTCATTGATCAACTCGGGAAATTCAGTTACTATGTATATGTGACCTATCTTGTCCATGTATGCTCCTCCTTTGTACTTAACAGCAGGTCTGGGCACAATTGTGGCATCCATGGAAGTTACAATTCTAGCCACAGATCGGTTTAAGCCATCCAAGTACTGAGCATTAGTGGAAACATATTGTAAGGAGGTACGGTACTCTCCCTCTACAGCGGTCATGAAGTTTCTACTTGGAGCTAGACCCTGCATATCTTCAGAAGCCATGGGCATCTCCTCCTCTGAGTCACTAGAGGTATCTGAATAGACAGAGTGGTGACTGACCTGAGCGGCACTCCCTACAAAAGATATGACACTTCTTTGGCTACTTAGCACTCTCCTTGACCTCAAGTTCATTCACCCTCCTTAGGCTCTTTAGGTCTCTAAAACTCTCCTTAAGTGGCTCCTCAAATGCCTCAAGTTTGCCTTACAAATGCTTCAAAGGCTCTGGACGATACCACACTGGCCACGATATGATACCTGAAACCTAGGCGATACGATACTTGTAGCTACAGACGATACGATACTGCACTTGGGTACGACACGATACAGGCTTCCCTGATGATACGATATCACCAGAGTAGACGATACGATACCTGGGATTCTCACGATACAACTCCAGACGATACGATACCAAATCTAGACACGATATCACGCACTCCGCCGATACGATACTGAAAAGTCAAGCGATGTGATACAGGAAACCCAAATGATACGATACCACTTTTTGGAGGATACGATACCCAAAAGGGCATGATACGATACTGGGGTTTGCCCCGATATGATACCTAAATAATAGTCGATACGATACCAGCCTCCTCATATGATACGATACCACTACAAGGGGACGATACGATACCAAATTGGTATCGCGATACATCGCCTGAAAGTAAGACGATACGATACTTGGAACTGGACGATACGATACCAAACGCTATGACGATATGATATCACAAGTGGTGCACGATACGATACCATCAGTTAGGCGATACGATACACCGAACTGCACGATACGATACTAGTATAGTATCACGATACTATGCGGGACTCGAGATGATACGATACCAAAAGTAGATCACGAGGATTTCTCCCAGCTCCAAACTCCAAACATAGTCAATAGGCTACTTATTTCGAAGCCCTCGACGAGACGCCATCTATTGCAAGTCGTTTCACTCGATTCTGACAACCATGCTTCAAGTTATGACCAAAATAGAGAATGGCGAGAAGCACCCACACTTACGCCACAACTCCTACAAGCTCACACACACATTACAGTAGCTCAAAAATAGTGGGGAGGGGTAGACAACAGTCTTACACACACATTCCAAGCATTGCACACACATAGAAGATCAAAGAGAAGATGGAAATGTGCAGGAAAGAGGCAAATTCGAGATTCAAGAGCTCTCCTTCTTCACAATGGCAAAAAGTCTCTACAAAGAGTCACAAAGTGACTTATATACATGTGCCCTAAATTTGGTCCTTTCACACAAGAGACTGGCACTTTATTTCTAAAAAGTGAATTTCCTACTAATTTACAAGGGATATTTTACAATAAGTTGAGATTATGCAACTAGAGGACTCCTCTAGTGCATTTACATGGCTTGAGGGAATTTCCTAATACTTTGAAGAAGAAAAATTATGCCCATAAATTTGAAAATTTTGGGGCTCTTCTTTTGTGCTTCTCTGCTCTACAACAGACACGTATTTCCACGACTCTAATTCCTAATACAACTCATTAGAGGTTTTAAAGACCACATACTAACCTCTTTAACCAATCAAAAGCACATACATGTCAAAAGTGAGGTCCAATCACATCAAGAGGTGAGCTAAATCTTCTGTAATCAACTTCTTTCCATTATGGGCATAATTTGATGCCTCCAACTGTGGAAATCAGTCTCCTTTGATTGTGGATGATGTGGAAGGTTCAATTTGGGGCATGTTCCCACACTCTTGAGCTTGAAAAACTGCATGATTTTACAGATAATGATTGGGCTAGTCGTTATGATACTCGCATATCCACTAGTGGTAATTGCTTTTTCTCTAGAGACTCATGCATATCTTGGTTGAGTAAGAAGCAACCTACAATGGTGACATCGAGCTCTGAAGCTGAGTACGGGGTAGTTTTCATACCTATAGTGGAGTGTATATGGTTGAGACACCTATTGATGGATGTTTCCATGGAGATTGATGCTACTACTCATATTCTCATCGATAGTCGGAGTGCATTGGTTGTTGCATGAAATCCATTATTTCATGCATGGACCAAACATATTGACGTGCATTATCACTATGTGAGAGAGTGCCTTGATGCAAGGGAAATTGATTTGGTATATGTGCCTACACAAGACATATTCACCAAAGCTCTTCCACAGGAAAAGTTTGAATATTTTTGCAAAACTTTAAGCTTATTGCCTAATGGGGCTTGATCTATCACTCCATGTATGTGTTCACATCATTTGCTCTCAGGGGTTTGTTACACTTATGTGTTCCTCAAGCAGCTTGGATGTGAACCTTTCCCCTATACATGAGCATTTTTTACTCTAGTGCTAGCTAGAGGTTTTTTCCCCATGTTACCACATATACGATACACTTATATGTGGTGGTACTTTGTCTTTAGGGATATTATTTATCTGTTACTTTAGTTTTTTTCATCATCAATAGAGAGCTATTCCAACCATTCATCTTCTCTTTGTGTCTTGCTACATTTGTGCTCTCTTATGTGTGCTTCTCGTTTGTCTCTGACACTTCTACAAACACCCAACAATTAAGTGATTTATTAAAGGCTCAAAATGAATGCGCTTTCTCTCCAAAATATCCTTTTTGTGCCTCTTTTTTTCTTTATGCTGCTCTACATAAGTGAATAACAAGATATTCAAAGAGATCCCAACAATGGGCACTCAAACTTCAAAAGATGAGCTATTGATGGATGGCTAGGAGGAAGAAATCCAAAAAGAGGTGCTACCTATGAATGATGCAAAAAGAGATGAAAAAGAAAACATTCATAGAGGAGCAAAGGACGTCCCCAATGTTCCATATGTATGAGAAATTCTCTCACACCGAAGTATATATAGCATTGTTGTATTGTTGAGTGCCTTCAAAGAATGAGAGTGCTCATAACTTCCACGGGTGGATGATAGCACCTTCCCTAATAGTGCAAACAAGGATCAATGTTCATGTGCCTATTATTATATTATTACACAATTTTGGTAGCTTTTGTTGGATTTAGATGTCTGTGGAAGCACGCGAACAGCACAAGGAAGAAGAAGAAGCTCTGAGCACAACACACAATACTGAATGCATTACCACTAGAATGTACAAAGATAACTAACCCGTTAGGGCTATAGGCATATATACAAGGCATGGGGAAAAAAAATCTCCTAAAGAGGGAAAAAGTGCCCCGACGGTCCTAGTGTGTTCACACACATCACTACCTAAATATATCAACAAATCCCCCCTGAGGGTGATGCAATGAAAAAAGAGTTGGCACTCATGTATAAGGAAGTTCCAAGCTATGTGGAATCAATCTACAAAAGGAAGTAAGCCCAAAGCTTTGCGGAAAGTTTCAAACTTCCCCCTAGGTAGAGCCTTCATGAAAAGGTAAGCAATGTTCTCTTTTGTGGGCACATGCCAAGCTGATCTCTCCAGCAGAGAACCTCTCCCTGACATAATGATAATAAACCTCAATGTGCTTAGTGCGAGCATGGAACACAGGGTTCCTTGCAACTCCCAATGCGCTTTGACTATTAGTGAAGATGGTGGTGGCAGAAGACTGACCAACACCAAAATCAGCCATAAGGCATCTGAGCCACACACACTCAATAGTCGTTGTGAAAGTTGCCCTATACTCAGCCTCACAAGTGGAAGTGGCCACAGTAGTTTGCTTCTTGCTCATCCAAGATATGCATGAGCTACCAATCATGAGGCAAAAACCACTAGTGGACACACAAGTGTCATAGCAGCTAGCCTATTTAGAGTCCGAAAAAGCATGCAAATCTGGCGGTAGTGATCCCCCTTGGGATAAAACAACCTAAGTCGCCGGGTACCACTCAAGTAGCGAAAGATGCGCTTAATGCTTGACACCTTAGTAAGGCATAAACGTGCTCATCTGTGAGATAGCAAACTGAATATCTGGCCAAGTAATGCATAAGTAAATCAAGCATCCAATAGCCTACTAATAGAGAATAGCATCAAATGCATCTACAACATCATGAAGACTCAATTGTAAACCTGTCTCCATAGGAGTGGTAATAGGTTTACAATCTTCAAGGCAAAAACACTACAATAATGTGTTAATATATTTTGTTTGTTAATATATTTTGTTTGTTAGTATATTTTGTTTGACACAAAGTCATTCCACCATCAAGATGCATAAATTGAATGCCCAAATAATGATGCAAATGCCCCAAATTAGACATCTCAATATGCTTTGAAAATCAGCCTTGAAATCAGCAATATGCTTCTCATGAGGACTAGTGAGCAGCATGTCATCAACATACACCACAATGAGGCATGTAAATCAGCCTTGAAATCAGCAATATGCTTCTCATGAGGACTAGTGAGCAGCATGTCATCAACATACACCACAATGATCAGAAGCACATCATTAGAACGCTTAACATATAAGGTGCTTTTAGTGAGACTCTTCTCAAAACCATGTGCATTCAGATAGGCATGTAGCTTTTCATACCAAGCATGTGGTGCTTGCTTTAAACCATATGATGCCTTCTTTAACATGCACACTTGGTTTTCATGCCCTTTTTGCACAAAGCCATGGGGCTGAAAAACATACACTTCTTCATGCAAGTCACCATTCAAAAATGTTGTTTTAATGTCCAACTGATGTACATTCCAACCATGATGAGCTATAAGTGGAGAGATGCTACGAACAGTAGTCATTTGGCAAGTAGGAGTAAAGGTTTCATCAAAATCAATGCCTCTTTCCTGCGCATAACCCTTTGCAACAAGCCTAGCCTTATACCTGACAATTGTTCCATCAAGTTTACGCTTCAACTTGTATACCCACTTAGTGCCAATGGCCTTATTCCCAGGAGGCAAGTCACATAAAGACCAGGTACCATTTTTCATGATAGCATCATATTCAGATTGCATTACAGCCATCCAATGTTTAGAATTTTGTGCTTCATCAAATGAAACAGATTCAGTCTCATCACAGATACTAGAGATAGTGATAGCATAGCAATCTGATGCAAAAGAGGCACTATGAGAGCCTGAATGAGTACAGTGTGAGAGAGGTGCATCTAATTTGTAGTCACACAAAGTCTGCACCAACCATTTCGGCATAGTTTTCCCCCTTCAATATCAGCTCTCTGATCATCAAGTGCATCATGTAAATCTGCATCAAAAATAGAATGATCTACATCATCACATGAAACTTGTAAACGTTAAGAAGTTGCCTCATTACGACCAGCACTAGACTATCCACCTGTAAAAAGAGGCAGTGTTATACATGTCTTTAGAGCTAACACATGTCTCCTTTGTACATGAAAGTAAAGGTTGAACAGCATCTTCCACAAAAACAACATCACAAATAACCAAAATGTGTTTAATCTGTGCATGATACAGACGATAGCCTTTGCTTTCAGAACCCTTCCCAACAAGAATACATTTTACTTCTTTATCATCCAATTTTCTATGATGTTGTTGAGGCACTAATGCATATGCCAGACAACCAAAAACATGCAGATGAGCAACAGATGGCCTCATATGGAGTGTTAGACTATAGTGCTTTAGTGGGACACCTATCAAGTACATGTGTTGCACACATGACAGCCTCAAACAAGAAACTATGTGGCAGAGCATGACTCTTGACCATACACCAGGCCATCTCCATGAGTGACTTGTTCTTCCATTCAGCAACTCCATTCTATTGAGGTTTATACGGCACTGTATATTGATGTTTTATCCCACGTTCAGCCAGAAATGCATTAAAGTTAGAAGAGATATATTCTGCACCTCGATCAAAACAGAGGGTGGCCATTTTACATGCTGATAGATTTTCAGCCAAAACCAAAAACTGTTTGAAGCACATAAACACTTCAGACTTTTCTTTGAGTACATATACCCATGCATGCCTAGAAAAATCATCAATGAAAGTCACGAAGTAAAGATAGTTTCCAAAAGAAGATATATGTATAGGACCACAGACATCATTATGTACAAGCTACAATTTTTTAGTAGCCCAAACTGAACCATCTTTTGAAAAGGAGGAATGCTTCACTTTGCCAAAAATATAGCCTTCACAAACATGTTTTCCAGGAGCCTCAAGTTTGGGCAAAGAGGACACCATTTTAGATTTCTGTAGGCATAGCAAACTAGCAAAATTCAGATGACCAAAGTGTGCATGCCAAAGCTTTGCATCTGACATAGCCTGAGAATCATGTACTGCACATGTCAAATCATTGACAAATCTTTCATAGCCTATGAGCTTATACAACCCATGAGATAAAATGCTAGAAGCAATAATCATGTCGCCATTTGGCAGATCATGAACTGTACATCTATCATCAACAAATTTCACAACCAAGCCAATCTTGGCTAATGCCAAAACTGATAATAGATTTTTCTTGATCCTTGGCACAAATGAAGCATCTGAAAAGGTGAAAGAACTACCATCAGCATTAGTTAGAATGATCTTACCAACTCCCATGACAGGATAAGAGGATTTGTTAGCACATGTGACAGTCTTTCCTCTAGGGGCAGGCTCACGTGAAGTGAAGAAAATGTGCTACGAGGTAATATGTTTGGTTGCCCCACTATCAAAATACTGGCAAACATCTGAGTCTACTGCAGACATACACTACTCATGAGAAGATGGGTCAAAACTACAAACAGTAGTAAACACCCATTCTTCATTCTGCACAAGATTAGCAGACTCTATTTTTGGTGTCGAGGCATTTGCAACAACCATTCCGGCCTCTTTCTTCTTTGCCTCTTTAGCAACCAATTTTGGATAGCTCTTAATGACATGATCATTTGCTTTACAGTATTTGCAAAACAATTTCCGCTTTTCTGATTTCTTCTCATCTTTGTCTTCCTTCTTTGAATGTGCAGCATCTGCAGATTTCTGCTTACTAGTAGATGAGCTCCATTTACCTTTGTCCTTCTGACTAGCCAGGATATCTTGATCTGCAACATGCATAATGGACCTATTCTGCCTAAACTGATCTTCCTACAGTAAAATAGAAACTAACTCTTCAAATGACAGGGCATTTGGATTGCCTTTCATCAAACAAAGAGTAGAAGCAAAACTCTGATATGATTCAAGAAGACCATTCAGAACAGTCTGCACAAGTGAGCTATTTGGTATAACTTCTTCAATAGAAATCAATTGTTCCTTCAAATCCTTGATCTTCATTAGAAAATTGTCCATAGGATCACCTTCATTCATATGCTCACTCTCCAACTATTTTCAAAGGTAAGCAACACGAGTGTCATTCCTAGCTTCGTACACTGTGGTAAGTGTATCCCAAGTATCCTTAGCTATTCTACAAGATCGAATGTGAGGAATAATGGGATGTTTGACAAACAAGGCTATCAATTCATGTGCCTGAGCATCTCTGCCATCCCAATGAATTTGCTCTATAGTAGGTGCGGTAGAAACCGCAACACGAACAGGGATCTAACGAATATCAGCATCTTCAATGCCATCTGCATCAGCTTCAATACATGTATTTGCAGGTGTAATAGGACATTTTTCAACATCCTACACAATGTTCCACATTCCTTTTGCAACTAATATATGTCACATCATATAAGCCCACAATGGGTAATTGGTACCATCCAACTTATCCTCAATAGCCAACATATGGAATACATCAGTGCTTTCAGCCATGGCCATTGACTAAAATACCCTGATGCAAAAAAATGATTGTATCTGAAAAAGTTGAATAGATGAGTTCCGCTAGACCTGTAGTAGACTTCGAGATGCTTATACTAGCGAACTGAAACCTGTATATATCTTTGGCACAAAAAGACAAAATAGCCTACACAAGCACTGTGATAGTGCATTCGGAGTTTGACATGAGCTCAGATCGTGTTTTTGGCACCACATAGCAAAGTCGTTTTGATCTCCTAATCACCATGAGTATGCTCACAAAATTTCATGCGATTCTAAGGCTGTGTCCAAAGGGGTGTCGACGATGCCTTAAGATGAAGCGACAACCTACTCTGATACCAATTGTTGGAGTTAGATGTGTGCGGAAGCACGTGAAAAGCACAAGGAAGAAGAAGAAGCTTGGGGCACAACACACAATACAAAATGTATTACCACTAGTATGTACAAACATAAGTAACCCGTTAGGGCTATAGGCATATATACAAGCCATGGGAAAAAAACCTCCTAAAGAGGGAAAAAGGTGCCCCAGTAGTCCTAGTGTGTTCACACACATCAGTACCTAAATATATCAACAACTTTGCAATTAGAAATTGCTAAGGATAGGCAAAAAAAGATGTGCAAGCTCCTTTTGATGGTGGTCTTTGTGAATTATCCCACATGCACGGTGAATCTATAGAAGGAAGTTAAGTCAAGGGACACTCAACTGTCTTCCATCACAAGAGGAAAAGAGGAGAACCTCCTTCTCTACACTTTCACATCCTCATGGGTGTTCGGGCAGCTTGAAGATAGTCAATTATGTGGGAAGTATTGAGCAAGCTTGCATGGGCATCAACAATGTGAACCAATGGGGCTCCATCCTTTTGTTGGAGGGGGTTTCCACTTCTCTGATTGACCCATGATCAAATGTTTCCTTTTGCTAGTTAGATACATAAAAACAATTCTAGAAGCCAATTTTGGAGAAGGAAATTGATGGAAATACTCGTGAGGATAATGAAAATGCAGAAGATTTCATCTCTAAGAGATGGTGATGGCATCAAGGATTCATCATGTTCTCCATAAATCCTTCATCCTATGAAGATGATGATGATGATGATGAATATCCAAGGTCTCCATGGAAGTAATCTAGATATGATACCAATGTGAAGAAAGACTAGGATTATGACCAATATCTAGAGATGACTCTCCTCCAAACCTTATGCCTCTATGTATAACTCTCTCTGAGCATATATCAACTCAAGCAAGTCAATACTATGCTACCAAGTGTTTCCCATATAATTACATGTGCTCCAAGTGTCCTGCTAAACTAGAATGAGAACCCTCTAGAAGCTTGGGCTTGGGTTTGGGTAAAATATACTCAAATATCCTTGATCCTTATAGGACTTGAACCCAAGACCTCCCACTAGAAGCTCCAATACTTTAACCTCTAGGCTACACTTGTTTTGGAGAGTACATGATATTATACTTAAGTCCAACTTTAGGCCAACACTAGACTGACGAGCTGATGTCCGATTTTAGATCCATCTAAACCAACAGGGAACTCACTTATTTTATAATGCCACCCCTTTGTGGGCTATGCTTATTGAAATCATTCTATTTATGGCTTAACTTAATATGAATATTGCCATTCTCTCCTCCACTCACAATTGATTCCTAAGCCACCTAGGAGTGTGTCCCTAAACCCAATACTTGTTCTTGGGTGCTTCTTGTTTTTCTAGTTGTCCCACCTATCAATTATTCAAATGAACATATAATCAACCCTATTGGCCATCCAAGTCTGATCAAAAGGTCAAACAAGTATGGCTATCTAAGCATGGATAAAAATGTTTGTTGGTGAAAATCAATCACAAACCTAATGAAGTCAAGCAAGTGCATGGATAAAGACAAAGAAAAGATTTGTTGCATATAAAGATCAAGAAGAATGAAGATACTCATAAATGAAGAACTTGAGATATGGTTGTACATATGTTCAGTTAAAAAGATCCAAATTAGTGTACCATAGTTAAAATTTAAGTTAGGAAGTCAATACTACAAGTGAACATAAATGTATATTTATGATCCTATTACAAATTCGTGGTCATATAATAGAATCAATGACATTTGAAAAGTATGAGATCATCATCAATGTGAAGGGAGAAGTGTTGAGGAAAGGTGTGTAGATTTAGAGTCCATTCTATCTCTCCATTCTCTTAGAATGATCACGTGGATTAGAAATCCTTGTACACCTATCTAATTCAATAGCAAACCAAGTTATGGTTAATTTTTTTGCCCTAATTCTTCACATAGACGGTGTATGATTCATAGGAACATTCATATGTTGATTCTTAGAAGGGAAGTTATAGAAATGGTGTAACTTGTTGATCAATGTTGTGCTTAGATTTCATTGATGCGTATAAAGTTTTTCATGGTTGAGCATAAGAAATTTAAATTGAAACCTAGGAAAGCTATGGTTAAAAGGATTTTGCAAAACATGTTAGATCCTAGGAAAAATATGTCTTAGAAGCTGCATATGTGAAAATCGCCATTTCGAGATACTTATTTTAGACACGCTTTTCATCATAATGATCACACAAAGATTTTACAAGGATAATTAAGTATCTTTTGAACCAAAAGATTGCATACGGATCACAAAAAGTTCCTTATATTCTTTGAAGTATTAAATCATGGGTTAACCATGTAATGAATTCAAATCTTGAAGCAAAGTTCATGAAGTATAACAGAAAGTCTAGAATTGAAGAAGGAGATAGAATTCATCTTTTAAATGGAAAGTTTTGAAGTATTTGTTGAAATTTTGGTCTATGCTTTGTTGGTGCATATCAAGCCTTCACACATTGGCTTGAACAATTGGAAGATTTGGCTTGGAACCCTTGAAGGATATCTCTATGAGAAGCAAGAACCATAGGAACCTAGTCCTATGAGTTATTACCTTTTACTCATTGTAAAAGTCTATATGACTTGACATTTACTTGTAGTCACTTTAATCATCTACCTACTTGATTGTATTCGTGGAAAAGTAGCTGGCTTGGTGGAGAGAATATCTCCTTACTTTTAGAATAGAGAATATAGGAGATTTGAATTTGAATTCAAATTCAAATCTCAACTCATACTCTATAAAAGCTACATTGAAAAGTCGCAGGTTGTCCATCATCAATCCCGAGGCTATCTGTACTATCTAGTTAGTGTGTAAGGTCTACTCCATAGCCTACACCTCTGAGTACCATTATGCTATGTCTGTCATGCCAATGGGAATGTACATTCATATGATATAATACAAATAGTTACATTCATCATCTTTGTTTTGTCTGAGTTTCCTACTCCAAGTCTGTCAACTTCCAAGGAGCATTTCTCAGTGCTCACTAAACCAAATCAAGAGATATATAGCTCATTGGAACCAGCTCAAGGTCTTCTACAAGCATAGAAAATCTCAGAAGATTTCATTCAGCCATTTGGGAGAAATCCGCTTCGAAGTGCACACTGGTCTGTGTCTGCAGAGTTCCTAAAAAGTCGGGGGTAATCAGAATTTTGCTAAACTTATTTCTCAGTGTATGGTTTATCAATTTGAGTGATTCCACTTGTGATTGGTAGCTTGCTAAGGTACTTTAATACTCCCAAAAGGAATTGTTTCAATTTCAAGTGTGTTGGTCACACTGAGCATAACACTGAGCAGGTGTCCTTACAGAAATAGCAAGTTTTCTAGAATTTGTGAAGTGCAAAGTTGTCTGTTTTGATTTGGTCATTACACAAATCATTTGCAAAGTACATATATGGTTTCTTTGTGTCATTTGGAAGCTAAGCAAGTGTACTAAGCATATCTGGAGCCAAAGGAGGGCAGGTGTGAAGCAGGTTTTGCAGCATCAACTCATTTCTTGAGTGCATCCAACCATCACTCCCAACATGCTTGATAGAGAAGTGTTCTTAAGTCAAGGTAGGCTTAACATTAGAGATTTAAAAGGTCTCCATCAGTGGTATCAAAGCTTGAAGGAGCGTATCAAGTCAAGGAGTTTTTTTTTTTAATAAAAGGAAGTTCGGCCTTAGCCTAATCTCCCGGACTTTAATTAAGATAAAGATAAAAAGTTACAAGTGTATGGGACTAGTGCCCATGGGACCCCCCAAATCCCACCATGCAAGGGAGGAGTATGGCAAGCTAGAGGGCATTACAAATGAGGCGGATAAATTTATCATCACCCTCATGTGGGACCCATTTGGGTTTCAACTTGTTGTTTTTGAGGAGATAAATACAATGATGTCTAAACGGTGGAGATCTCTTATCTCGGGAGATTCTTTTACCTAGAAGAAAAAGTCTTGACTACTATTAATTTCCTATGGAATGCAAGAATAAAAAGGGAAGTGACATGCACATATTCTCCACAACAAAATGGAGTTGGAGAAAGCAGGAATAGAACTCTTGTGGATTTTCCTAGATCCACAGTCAAAGATTCTATTTCTTCTAATTGCCCCACCCTGGTAGATGGTGATGGCTCATTGACTAGATCACACACTTCTTCTTTATGCACCGAAATCATTTGAATATGAGGCCTGGATGAAGAGGCTTGATTCTTAGGACAACAATTTGTATAATGGTCTCTTGCGTCAGGGAAGTTCCTGCAAGGAGGGGCATTTTCTGGTAGGGTGCACCTACTTTGATAGTGCCCGCATTCTCCACATCTGAAACAGATGATTGGCCTCCTAGGCCCATTTCCAAAGTTATTCCTCAGTCTAGGATTATAGTTGTTACCTTGATTTGGTGCAGCAGCCATCACATTTGCTGGTGTTGGGGGTCCTCCTTGTGTCCAGTATGTCGTTGCAGGCATTCCTCTTGATTGGCATTCATGGGCCTCATGGCCAACTTTCCTACATAATTGACAAGTCACACTTAACACAAGACATTCACTTACTATGTGACCTTGTTTTGCTGCACATGGAACACCAAAGTTCACTCTTGATGCCACCTCCTTTGAGCTCCTGCAACTCCTGTCGCAGCTGAGCCAATTCCTCTGCCTGGGCCTCCTCCTCCTTTTGGAGCTTTAGTGCTTCAATCTCCCTTCTCAACTGAGCAACAGCATTCTCCTCCTCTTTGTAGGGCTTATTTCTTTTTAAGCCCTCTAGCTCCTTCCTTAGCTGGATCACTGGATTCTCCATTTCTATACCATATGTTGGTTGGGAAGAAGTTGCTCCATACTGGTACCTTATCTGCTCCAAGCGTGTGGCTGTGTTGATGAACTCCTCTATGGAGGTTGTAGGTAACACTAATTCCTTTATTTTGCATTGGGTGGCCACTGGTAGGGGCTTAGCTAACCACTTCTTAACAAAAAAATCGTGTGGTGGATCTGGCAATTTAGCCATTAGTGCTTTGGCCCTAGTCACAAACTCTGGGAACTTTTCTCCTGGACCCGATCTCAAATTTTCTAGTTCTTCTATGATAATCTCCGTAGTGTTGCCATGCTGGAACTGATTCTTAAATGCATCTTTCATCACATCCCAAGTGGTAAAATGGTTTTCAACAAACTGGCTAAACCACTTATCAGCTAATCCCTCTAATGTGGCAGGGAAGAGAATCAAAAAGGCATCCTCCCTACCAATTAGGCCTCTAGTCTTACATAGTGCCAAAAACCTTCTAATGTGTTCATCCGGATCCTCCTGAGCTAGGCCTTTGAAAGAAGGAAACTTTATATTTAATCTAGAGAGTAAAGTTTCTAAGTCTACCTGACCCGCCATGCTCTTTACTGATGAGGTTGAAGAGAGTGGACTTGAGGACCTTCTAACAACCTTCCTTCTTGTCTGCTTGTAGGTGACCCTCAATGTTTGGGACCGGGTTGCGGTCATGAGAAGCTCATAGCCCACTTAATATGAGACACTTGATAAGAATATTTACCTTTTGTTTGATGAAGTAGCATTGTAGACACATGACCTCTGCTATACTTTGCACTTGGTTTCTCCTAAGCTCAAATCTCCTTGGAAGTCCCACCGGGCGTGCCAAATTTTGTTGGGGGATTCTCATACAATAAGGAGTTTGAGGGTTTGTAGGAGAAAATGAAAAGACCAGAAGAGGAAATACACCTTGGAAGCTTCTGCCGATTGATTACAGTAAGACAATTACAATGTTTGAAGCAAAATACAAGCCAATACTTCGGTGCACAATCACACAGAGTGCTCAATTACAAAATACCCAATATCCCAAAGTCTTCTTGCCGCCGGCCTCCTCTGCACCAGACCTCTACCTGCTTCAAGCTTATCCTTGTGCACACCTTGCACCAAGCTTCCACTAAGGGGGAGGAATGAATACCTTCTGTTGGCACGCACACACTGCAAAGAGACCTTGAGATCCTTGGGGGACTAGCTTAGCACTCTCTGCACAATCCCTTAGTCACTCTCTATGCACTCCTGCAACTCCACTTCTCTGCGTCGCACACTGGTGACTCTTGCACTTCTCTCTCTTGCTTCACTTAGACTATGCCTCCCTTGCTTACTCTAAGATTGGTGCAAGAATAGACCTTGCCTTGATTTGAGTGTGTCAATCACGTACGCTCCTAACTGCAATGGTATCTTGGTGCTCACTTTGATGTCCCAAGATTGTCTTTACAAGTGGCAGCCAACGACTCACTGTTTTGTACTGTAGTGACTTTAAACTAAAATCAAATTTTTAATGGGGGGGCCATACTTTCACCTGTGCGTACGCTGCCGCTTCACATACCTTCACATTTTCGTTTTAAGTCTTCACTTTTGCACATAAGAGGGGGTTCACCTGAACCTTTCAAAACACTTTAAAACACACTTTGAACCTTAGGGAAATTAGAGAAAATACCTCTGCAACCTGCAACCCACTTTCTCCAATTTACCCTTTGTGGACCATTAATTGTGCACTACCTGTGCACTTTGACACCTGCACTTTAGCACTTTGACTTTGCACCTATTGACTTTGACCTTGACCTTGTTGACTTTGACCAATTGACTTTGACCTTTTGACTTTGACTGCAATTGACTTTGACCAGCATGACTTTTATGGGCTCAACAGTTGCCCACCACCTAATGTGCTCTCGGTCCCGGAGAGCTACAGCCAAAACTCTGAGCATATAGGACACCATGATAATGGAGCTGCAAAAACTTGAAGAGGACAGCTGAGCAGCAACCAAATCCACCAAAAGTAGGATAGAATAAGAAGAACCAAAAAGTGGAATTTGCCATGGAAAAGCAAAGGGTTGCAATGGGAGGGTATTAAGGAAGGGGTAGGGAGGGTTGAGGGTGCGGAGATGGATGGGGCAGGGAGGGTTAAGGATGTGGCTGGGCAGATTGGTAAAGGGAGGTATTGGGAGTAGGAATCAGGGGTCTGGAGGGGGCTAAAATGATCATACTAGAGGGCTATAGAGGGTACATATGGGAAACATAAAAACTTAATGGAAGAAGAGGTGAGAATAGACCATGTGGATAATGTGGTGAAATAAAAACATGTGATAAATGTGCTTAAAACTTGAGGATTTTGACCAAAACTCATAGAAAATGTGGGATCTGGAAAAATAAAGCCAAAAACTGATTCCAGAGGTGCCAAAAAACATGAAAATGACTCCATTTTTGTAAAAAACGGCCAACCGAGGCACGATCCAGAGCCAAAAGCTTTGAGCCATGAAAATTAAAAAAAATAAAAAAAGTTGTGTCTTTTTTTTTTTTATGCCCAGACAAAATAATAAAAAGAAAATAAAATAAATAATAAAACAAACATATAAAATAAAAAAAATAAAATAAAATAATAAAATAAATAAAATAAAATAAACTAAAATGAAAAATAAATTGGGGGGGTGGGGGGGGGGGGGGGATGGTCGGTGGTGTCGGTGGTGGGGGGGGCTGTCAGAACGGGGGGAGGGGGGGGGGGGGATGGTCGGTGGTGTCGGTGGTGGGGGGGGGCTGTCAGAACGGGGGGAGGGGGGGGGGGGGGGGATTTTTTTTTTTTTGAAAAATAACCCAAAAATAGAGAAAAATGAAGTAAAAATCCAAAAAAATGCCTAAAAATGGCCAAAAAAATTCTGAAAAATTTCTCATGAAATTTTCCACAGGGCTAGGCCCAATTTCTTTCATCAAACCACAGAGAGCCTCCTTTTATTCCTCCTATTTGGCAAGAAAATGACATCGGAAAGGGATAAAAAATGCTAGAAAAATGCTAAAATTGTTAGAAAATTTTTCAAAAATACCCAAAAGTTTTACTTTTGCAGAGGTTATGAAATGCCTTCTAGGTTTGCTAGAAACACCAGGAACAAGAATGAAATTGATAAAGAAAACTACTAAAACTGAGCAAAATGAGATGAGAAAGCTACGTACAACCTGGACAGATTTTGCAGTTCCAGGTGATCCATACTTCTTCAAGTGTGTTGATGATAGGCCTTGAGCCTTGATATGTTGACCAGTGGCAAGGCCTCTCCTTTCAGCGTCTCTAACTCCACAACACCCCAATTTAGCATTGTTTTGACTCGATAAGGTCCTTCCCAATGTGGAAGCCATTTTCTTCTCAGTTGTGTATGAAGATGAGGTCTATGGAGAAGAACTAACATGCCTGGTTCTATGTTGTTGTTCCACTGATGTCGATCATGTGTCTCCTTCCTCTTCATCTGAGTCTCTATCAATTGTTTTGTTGCTAGTAGACGAATCTCCTCCACTTTATGTAGTGCTCCGAGCCTCTGAGAGACATCACAATCTTTCTTGCCCTGCATGAATGCTATCTTAGGTGATCCATGTAAAAATTCAAAGGGCTCAATGGGCAATATGCCATAAACCAGTTTGAATGGAGAATATCCCGTGGCCTCTTTGTAAGCTAACCTGTATGCCCATAGGGTACCTTGATAAGCAATGCCCCAGGAAGAGGGTTGTAACATACACTCCTTCCTTAACATTGAGATTAAAACCTTATTTGTCGATTCAGCCTGTCCATTGGCTCTTGGATAGTAAGCACAGGAGGTCCTATGTAGAATTCTATACCTGTTGAAAATTTCCTGCAGGACTTTATTGACAAAATGGGTACCCTGATCTGTACAAATTTCAAGTGGACATCCAAACCTGCAAATGATGCTACTATAAATGAAATCAGCAACAGTTTGGGCAGTGCAGTCGGGGGAGGCAATAGCTTCAGCCCACTTTGTCGCATAATCTATAGCTATCAAGAGATATTTCTCTCTTTTTGGAATTGCGGGAGGGTAGATGGGCCCTACAAAATCTATCCCCCACTTCTCAAATGGTTGCCAGGAAGTGGAAACAATCAAGGGGTTATGCATCTATTTTGTTGGCTTAGGTCCACACCTCTGGCAAACGTCACATGCCTTTCCCCATTCATCTGCATCCTTAAATAGTGTAGGCCACCATATACCAGCATCCAATATCCTCTGACTCATAATATGCCCTGGAAGGTGCATACCACTTGTTCCTTCATGTGCAGAGTGAAGGACTTCCCTCACTTCTTCTTCTTCCAAACACTTCCTAAACCTGTCATCTTTGCCCTGTCTATATAATTTATCTTCAATGAAGGTATATGGTCTACTCTTGATTAGCAGTCTCTTCCTTTGCACAGCACTAGCCTTTTCTGGATACAACCTAGTTTTAATGAAATTCTTGATATCATAATACCAACCTTGAGCTTGTACAGCAAACAGATGAGCATCTGGAAAATCATCATTGATTCCACTAGCTTGATTCATCATATTGATTCTGGATAGGTGATCCACCATAACATTATCTTTACTTGGTCTGTGGACTACAAAAAAGTCAAACTCTTGGAACAACAATAACCACCTCCATATTCTACCAGTGGCTTGTGGTTTGTTGAGCAAGTATTTTAGTGGTTGGTGATCTGTTATAATAATAAATTTTACTCCTAGTAAGTAATGACGGAATTTTTGGACAGCAAAAACCATTGCTAGGGCTTCCCTTTCTGTAGTATTGTAATTCCTTTCAGCCTTGGTCAAGATTCTACTGGCATATTGAATTGATCTGTCCACTTTAAATTCTTCACTGGGTTGGGTCAAAACTGCCCCCACTGCATAGGCACTGGCATCTACATGTATATGAAAGATTTTTGACCACTCAGGTGTGATCAAAATAGGAGCAGACACTAACCTTGACCGTAATGTTTGATATGCTTTTTCCTCCTCTTCTTCCCATTTAAAAGGTACTTCCTTACCTGTGAGTCTAGCCAGTGGTCTGGCTATCTCTGCATACATTTTTATAAACCTTCTATGGTATCCAGTATGCCCCAAGAAACTTTGAATCTCTTTAGGAGATTTAGGTTTAGGCAACTTTAATATAGAAATGATTTTGTCAGGATCTGGGGCCATACCTTTAGCCGACACCACATGTCCTAAGAGAGTTCCTTTTGTCACAAGGAAATGACATTTGTTTGGATTGAGCTTTAGCTTAGTCTCCCTGCATCTCTTGAAAACATTCTGCAACTGCCTCAAGTGATGGTCCAAACAATCTAGAGGAGTTTCTTTGTGAGAACCTGAAAACGAAGAGAAGTCATCCATGAAGATTCTAAGTGATTCCAGCAATAGGGGGCCAAAAATGAGATTGACCGTTCTGTTAAAGGTGGTTGGAGCATTTCTGAGCCCAAATGGCATTTTTACATACACATATGTTCCCCAAGGTGTGATAAAAGCAGTCTTTTCACGATCCTCTGGGTGTATTGATATTTGATTACAGCCACTAAATCCGTCCATAAAGCTATATAATGCATGCCCAGCCACTTCTTCAATGACCTGCTCTGCAAAAGGCATTGGGAAACCATCTGGAATGGTCACCTTGTTGAGTGCTCTAAAGTCAACACAAATTCTGATTTTATTAGTATTCTTCTTTGGTACTATAACCATAGGTGAGAGCCACTCTGAGTGTTCTACAGGAATGATGATTCTTGCATCCTCCATCTTCTGGATTTCCACATAGACAGCTTCAACATATTTTGGATTAAGTCTATAACTCTTCCTTCTTATGGGTTTGGCTCCATCAACCAGAGGGATTCTGTGCTCTCCATAAGTTGCAGGCACTCCTTCTAAGTCTTTATAATGCCAGGAAAAAACATCTATATAATGGGTCAAGAATGATTTTACCTTTTCAAGGAGCCCTGGGTGGCTCCACAACCAAGTGGCCACCAAAACTGGCCGATTATTTTCTTGAGTGCCTAATTGTATTTCTTTGACAGGATTTCTCTCTACCATATTATCTTCGTGCTCATCTTCTTCCTTGTCTTCTTCTACTAGCTTTTCGTGCATTGCTTCATAAGTAGGTGTATGTTGGATTTCAATGTGTTCCTCCTTGTACTGCATCCATCCTACAGGGATTTCTTGAATCGGGAAAGAACACTCTTCACTAGAATCTTTTACCTTGCCTTTAGCTTTAGTAACCTCTTTATCTGTGGTTGTCATATCCTCCTCCAAGTTGTATTTGAGGGGTGTCTTCCTGCCTCTTTTGTGGTCTGTGATGGGCTCTCTCCCAATCCATCAACCTGGACTTTCTCCTTATCTTCATCATAACCTTCAGTCGTGCAAGAATTATTAAGAAAAATTCCAAAACAAGAGGAAGAGTTGCCTGCTTGGAGCCAATTTAGAATATCCTCTTCTTCCTCGAAATCTATTTGGGGTTGATCCTCTGATTCTGTTTCCATGCATATGCCAACTGTTTGCATCATGCTAGTGTTTCCTTGATTATCTGGGCCCTCTTCTAAATGAATATGTGTCAGCTCTTGACCTTTCTTTTGTACCCACATAGTGTCCCTGCCCCAATCATGAATGACACTTGCATGCCTTAGCCATGGTCGTCCAATTAAGAGGGGAAATCCTCCTTCAACCTGGGGCAATCTTAAAACCACAAAATCCAGAATGAATAGATTACCTTGTATTTCAAGTGGAACTTTTGGGATCACTCCCAAGGGCCTTACTTTGCTCTGATCTGCCAAAGTAACAGTGAAATTTGCAGGCCTTGAAGGGTGGAGTCCAATCTTTTCCATTGTATGTTCAGGCATCAAGTTAATGCCAGAACCACCATCCACAATCACTCCTTGAAATTCATGACCTTTGATAGATACTGTCAGCCGAGGACTTTTATAATCTGTAAGGGGTGCTTCCCCTGCAATTGTTCCTTTATGTAAAACAACAGTCTTTGCCACCAAACTTGTAGTGGAAGCTTCATCAATTATCTGCAATAACTCTGACCGGAATTTCCCATCCATCTTAATTAAATAAAAAATACTAACCTCCTTTTTCATGCTCTTGAGTAGTTTTGAAGCCTCTGATTCCTTGAGAGCATGGGCTCCAGTTGATTTATCAAACTCTTCATGAGCCCTGTTGAAGGCATGCCCAATGGCATCATTGGTGGATATGAGATCTCCTTTTTGACTTGTATCTGCACCTGTGGTGACTTTATCTTCAGATGGTTCTCTATTTTGATTCCATTGCTTAATCTTTGACCCTTGTCCTATGTCTGCTTGAGCCTTCCCCTTGCTTCTTGTCTGCACAGTCAAAGATTTTATTTCTTCTAATTGCACCACCCTGGTAGATGGTGATGGCTCATTGACTAGATCACACACTTCTTCTTTGTGCACCGAAATCATTTGAATATGAGGCCCGGATGAAGAGGCTTGATTCTTAGGACAACAATTTGTATAATGGTCTCTTGCCTCAGGGCAGTTCCTGCAAGGAGGGGCATTTTCTGGTAGGGTGCACCTACTTTGATAGTGCCCGCATTCTCCACATCTGAAACAGATGATTGGCCTCCTAAGCCCATTTCCAAAGTTATTCCTCTGTCTAGGATTATAGTTGTTACCTTGATTTGGTGCAACAGCCATCACATTTGCTGGTGTTGGGGGTCCTCCTTGTGTCCAGTATGTCGTTGCAGGCATTCCTCTTGATTGGCATTCATGGGCCTCATGGCCAACTTTCCTGCATAATTGACAAGTCACACTTAACACAGGACATTCACTTACTATGTGACCTTGTTTGTTGCACATGGAACACCAAAGTCCACTCTTGATGCCACCTCCTTTGAGCTCCTGCAACTCCTGTCGCAGCTGAGCCAATTCCTCTGCCTGGGCCTCCTCCTCCTTTTGGAGCTTTATTGCTTCAATCTCCCTTCTCAACTGAGCAACAACATTCTCCTCCTCTTTGTAGGGCTTATTTCTTTTTAAGCCCTCCAGCTCCTTCCTTAGCTGGATCACTGGATCCTCCATTTTTGTACCACATGTTGGTTGGGAAGAAGTTGCTCCATACTAGTACCTTATCTGCTCCAAGCGTGTGGCTGTGTTGATGAACTCCTCTATGGAGGTTGTAGGTAACACTAATTCCTTTATTTTGCATTGGGTGGCCACTGGTAGGGGCTTAGCTAACCACTTCTTAACAAAAAAATCGTGTGGTGGATCTGGCAATTTAGCCATTAGTGCTTTGGCCCTAGTCACAAACTCTGGGAACTTTTCTCCTGGACCCGATCTCAAATTTTCTAGTTCTTCTATGATAATCTTCGCAGTGTTGCCATGCTGGAACTGATTCTTAAATGCATCTTTTCATCACATCCCAAGTGGTAAAATGGTTTTCAGCAAACTGGTTGAACCACTTATCAGCTAATCCCTCTAATGTGGCAGGGAAGAGAATCAAAAAGGTATCCTCCCTACCCATTAGGCCTCTAGTCTTACATAGTGCCAAAAACCTTCTAATGTGTTCATCCGGATCCTCCTGAGATAGGCCTTTGAAAGAAGGAAACTTTATATTTAATCTAGAGAGTAAAGTTTCCAAGTGTACCTGACCCGCCATGCTCTTTACTGATGAGTTTGAAGAGAGTGGACTTGAGGACCTTCTAACAACCTTCCTTCTTGTCTGCTTGCAGGTGACCCTCAATGTTTGGGACCGGGTTGCGGTCATGAGAAGCTCATAGCCCACTTAATATGAGACACTTGATAAGAATATTTACCTTTTGTTTGATGAAGTAGCACTGTAGACACGTGCCTCTGCTATACTTTGCACTTGGTTTCTGCTAAGCTCAAATCTCCTTGGAAGTCCCACCGGGCGTGCCAACTTTTGTTGGGTGATTCTCATACAATAAGGAGTTTGAGGGTTTGTAGGAGAAAATGAAAAGACCAGAAGAGGAAATACACCTTGGAAGCTTCTGCCGATTGATTAGAGTAAGACAATTACAATGTTTGAAGCAAAATACAAGCCAATACTTCGGTGCACAATCACACAGAGTGCTCAATTACAAAATACCCAATATCCCAAAGTCTTCTTGCTGCCGGCCTCCTCTGCACCAGACCTCTACCTGCTTCAAGATTATCCTTGTGCACACCTTGCACCAAGCTTCCACTAAGGGGGAGGAATGAATACCTTCTGTTGGCACGCGCACATTGCAAAGAGACCTTGAGATCCTTGGGGGACTAGCTTAGCACTCTCTGCACAATCCCTTAGTCATTGGTGACTCTTGCACTTCTCTCTCTTGCTTCACTTAGACTATGCCTCCCTTGCTTACTCTAAGATTGGTCCAAGAATAGACCTTGCCTTGATTTGAGTGTGTCGATCACGTATGCTCCTAACTGCAATGGTATCTTGGTGCTCACTTTGATGTCCCAAGATTGTCTTTACAAGTGGAAGCCAACGACTCACTATTTTGTCCTGTAGTGACTTTAGACTAAAATCAAATTTTTAATGGGGGGGCCATACTTTCACCTGTGCGTACGCTGCCGCTTCACATACCTTCACATTTTCCTTTTAAGTCTTCACTTTTGCACATAAGAGGGGCTTCACCTGAACCTTTCAAAACACTTTAAAACACACTTTGAACCTTAGGGAAATTAGAGAAAATACCTCTGCAACCTGCAACCCGCTTTCTCCAATTTACCCTTCGTGGACCATTAATTGTGCACTACCTGTGCACTTTGACACCTGCACTTTAGCACTTTGACTTTGCACTTGTTGACTTTGACCTTGACCTTGTTGACTTTGACCAATTGACTTTGACCAATTGACTTTGATCTTTTGACTTTGACTGTAGTTGACTTTGACTGTAGTTGACTTTGACCAACATGACTTTTATGGGCTCAACAATAGGGATGGTTCCAACTTGCACTCCAAGATCAGCCAAAAGCTTTTTAATCCACATTGCTTCACATGTGGCAAATGCTAATCCTCTATATTCAGCCTCCATAGATGAAAGTGCAACAGTAGGTTGTTTCTTTTAGCTCCATGTGATAGGTTTGCTTCCTATCATGAACACATAACCTAAGGTTGATCTCCTATCTTCCTTTGAACCTGCCCAATTAGCATCGCTAAATCCTTTGACCTGTAGTTCTTCATCAAACTTGTAAAACAAAGCATGATTAACTGTATGCTTTATGTATCTCAACACTCTCTTGGCTGAATTTAAGTGTTCACTTGTCGGGGCTTGCATAAACTGAGAAAGTAAACCAACAACATAAGATAAATCAGGTCTTGTAATGTTTGCATAGATTATTGATCCTACAATGCTTCTGTATGTCATTACATCTTCCAATGATTCTCCATCATTTGAGCAAATCTTTGTATTTGTGTCCATGGGTTGAGTGAGTGGTTTGCATCCACTCATTCCAAATCTGAAAAGAACATCCAACAAGTACTTCCTTTGCATCAAGTAGATGCCACTCTTTCCATAATTAACTTCAATTCCTAAAAAATATTTCAGCTCTCCAAGATCTGAAATTTTAAACTCCTTACCAAGCTTCCTTTTGATATCCTTAATCCCTGTAACATCATTTCCTGTTATGATGAGGTCATCGACGTATATGCAAATATATACCTCTCTATTTTCTTCCTTCTTCATGTACAATGAAGGATCTGCACTACTTGGGTTGTATCCACACTTAGTTAGATATTCTACCAATCTCTAATTCCATGCTCTTGGTGCTTGCTTCAAGCCATAAAGTGCCTTTTTCAACCTGCAAACAAAGTGTGGATGGTTTTCATCTTCAAATCCAACCGGTTGACTCATGTATACCTCTTCTTGTAGTTCTCCATTAAGAAAATCATTTTTGATGTCGAGTTGATATAATGGCCATCTCCTTGAAGCACCAATTGCGATTAACGTTCTGATAGTTCTCATCTTTGCAATAGGGTTGATAAATTCATCATAGTCTATGCCTTGTGTTTGTTTAAATCCTTTGGAAACTAATCTAGTTTTATATCTAGCTAGTGAACCATCAGCATTCCTCTTTACTTTAAACACCCATTTGTTTGCAACAATCTTCATACCTTCTTTCTTTGGCACTAGCTCCCATGTGTGATTATCTTTGAGAGCTTTGATCTCCTCTTTCATAGCTTGCTTCCAATTCCTTTTGTGTGCAAGCTTCTTCATATGTCTCAGGCTCTTTGTCTTTGATAACATGCATCATGTATGCAAAATGTGTCGCCATAAAACTATCATAACTCAACCTTTGAGTTGGATATCTTGTCCTTAAAGATCTTCTTTCATTGCCTTTAGAAAGTTGCTTCTTTAACCTATTTAGCTTTACCATCGGAGTGATTATCTCTTCATATTCTTCTTCACTTGCATCCATCTCACTATTTGGAGTAGCACTTGCTTCTTCGATTCTACTATGAGTTGAATTTGGAGACATAGAATGACTCCCCCTCCATGTTGAACATTCTTCATTTGATGTAGATGTCTCTGGACCTGAAAGCTTTGTGCTTGATTGTTGAACTTCTCTTTGATTTGTTCCTACATAATCATCACAATCTTCTTCAAGAATCTTTTCCTTTCCTTTATCTTCATACCATGGTCTTAGTTCATCAAGGACCACATCTCATGAGACTCTTAATTCCTTTGTTCTAGGGTTGTAACACTTGTATCCTTTTTGCTCCGTCGAATAGCAGATGAAGATGCATTTTTCTGACCCTGATTCTGTTAGACGGCCGCCGAAAAAGGACAAATGTACTATGACATACGTCTTAAATGTAAAAGAACCTTTTTGAAATGCGCGTGAAACTAAAGATTCGCGCACCCTTGTAACAAATCTTCTATATAAGGCAATGAGAAAAGAGTGGTAGAGAGCCCGTTTTGGGGAATTGTGAGCATACTGTTTGAATCTGTGTGTGATGTGTCGATGAGAAAATTGAGCTCTGTTCTGTTCTGTTCGGATCTGTCTATTCGACTATTCTCCATGTAGTGCAGAGTTACGACTCGGTAGTATTGTGTTGCGAATCTGTTTGGTGATAGTTATATGCGGTTCTGGATTTTATCATGGAATAAGTGTTGTTTATCAGTCTTCTATTGAACAAGGGACTGTGTAAGGCCGAAGCGAACTATTTGCGTGTTAGCATTTTTTGTTAAGTAACCAAGTTCGATACACACTGTTGATTCCGATCCCAGGAAGGACTCGTATCGGTAATGGTCTGAACGCGAGTGGAAACAATGATAAGTTTGTGACGAGTCGACTGTTGGTAGGAACTTGTTGCTTGAGTTTGGCATACGGTAAGTTTGCATACCTTCGAGTATAGCTGTCTATTGTGTTATTGTTCGGTATACCTATCTGTCACGAAGAAGTGCATATTCAGTGGCATTCAGTTAATGAAGTTGAGTACTCTATTAGTTATAAGTCAGAACCGGACTACTGCTCTGTTGCTATAGCAGGTCCAGTCCGGAAGTTCTAAGTCCTAGTACGCCGAACAGTTATCAGTATTCAGAGTCAAGTACTGAGCTAAGACGCGATAGAGCATTTATGATTGTGTAAGAAGTTGGGAAAATAGTACAGGGCCTCTGTCTAACAGACCCCTACCACTCCCAAGAACCCACGTGGCTAAGAGGTAGCTTAATATTAGTTACCTCGTTATTGCCAATTGATTTACCTGAACATGGAAGAGTAAAGATTGAAGGGTTCGGGAACGTCCGACTTTTGAAAGTGTTTTGAGTCTGAAGTCGGAAGTTTAACGACTAACATTTGGCGCCGACTGTGGAAAAGTGGCATCAGATTGCCAGTTATTTGTGGGAAAGTGGCATCAGATTGCCAGTTATTTGTGGGAAAGTGGCATCAGATTGCCAGTTATTTGTGGGAAAGTGGCATCAGATTGCCAGTTATTTGTGGGAAGGTGGCATTAGAGTGCCAGCTGTTTGTCAGAATCAAACATCTCGTTTATCGTTCGATTGACTGACAGTAGCAACAGAGCCAGATTGTTGCAAACTGCTCAGATAGTGTTACTGCGCAATGATACATGCCGGTTACTCGGTCTGGCGAAACGTATCCTAAGAACCATAAGGCTGGAGCACGTAAAGTGCTAAAGACAACCCTAGGAGAAGAAGGTATAACGCGGTCTGACCCAGTGGTCAAGCAAGTTAAGGACGTTAGAATTAATCCCGATCATATTCCGGTGGAACGATCAACACCTTTGGTACATTTTGGTGCTACGTCTACCCAGCCTATCAAAGATATAATAATTCCAGAATCTACCAAGACGCCGTTGGAAACCAGTTTAACAATCTTGGATAAAGATTCAGAGTTATCTACGATCAGAAACACTCTAGGAAAAGAAATCGGTAAAAGCGGAAAAACACTGCATTCTGGCACAATTTTGGTTCATTCCCATGATATTCCGGTGATAGAATCACCAACTGCCGGCGAAGGCTTAGCATTTTTTGCGGAATCCTCAGCCCAACCATCGTGCTTGGAAGAAAGATTTCGGATATTGGACATCCAGAACGAAGGAAAGCTGTTCGAAGCAGAGATCCGAAGCATCCTAAGTAAACACAGCACACCGGAAGGCACACCATCCGGCGATACAAGTTCCAATAGTCAACCAATCAACCTCGAGATACAGAAGGAAGGCCTAATACACTCACAATGAACGGACAACAACAGAAACAACAGTTATGTCAACCAAGGCCGCCTCCAACAGGAGTAACATACACGAAATTTGGTGGATTCCCAGGAGATGATCCGGATGCTCACGTACGCACTTTCGAGATAAGTTATGCAGTTCTTAACCATCCACCCGATCAGGAGTATAAGGCCATTGTTTTTCAATCTACGCTGGTCAATGAAGCAGCCAGATGGCTTACGGAATACGATATTAATCATTTCGGTACCTATGACGCAGTACGAGATGCTTTTCTGCAACGATTCAGGCTAAAGAAGAAACCCGCCGAAATCTTTGATTATTTACAAAACAACCGTCAGAAGGCAAATCAGACTGTCCAGGAGTATGCTACACTTTTTAGAACACACTTGCGGCAGATACCACAGGCCCACGCTAACTTACCTGATGATGTCATCACTCAGTGGTTCATCAATGGCTTAACCCCACAACTGAAGTAGATCATGATCATAAGATGTGTCGGAGCGATGACGCTGGATGCAATCATTGCAATGGCTCTGCAACTGGAATCCAAAGTCGGTGGATTTACAGAAGACCTGGAGTGGTTAAAAACAAACAAAAATATGGCTGAAGATATAACCAGACAAGTATACTGCATCACATGCAAAAATTCAGGTCATACTAGTGCCAATTGTGCACTAAATCAAACGTTCTGCGCTATCTGCAACATTGCCGGACACACCACCGGAAACTGTGTCTACAACGCCAGAGTACAGGGAACAGCAATAGTCAATGTAGTTATTCAAGAACGTGGACAGCCAGCGAATCACTATGTACCTCCGCAACTGAGAAACAATCAACCGCAAGGATATCGGAACTACCGAGGACAGAGGAACAACAATTATAATGCAAACCGCTGGCAGAACGGACCACCACCGGAAAATCCTAATTTACCACCACCACGCTATCATTTTTGTGGTGAATTTGGACACATTAGAAGATTTTGCAAAGATGCAGCTGAGTATGATCAAAGGAAGAAGGAACGACAAAACCCAATGGCCAACATGGTACAAATCACACCAGTAGAAACACAAACTGCTACAGTCCAGACCCGATCCGGTAAACAACTACAGTCAGCAGCAGAAATATTCGAACCGGGGATACGAGAACAATATAGGATGTATAACAAGGCTAGTCACTGGACCGCAACAGAACCACCAGTGTTCCCAGAACCTATTCCGGTGACCCAAGCTTCGTCGACAAAGGAAGGAACACAACAAAAGGAAGCAGCAGCGGAGCTATCATCAGCAGTAGACATGCCAGCAGATACTTCTGCATCGGTAGAGACCTCAAGTTCAAAGGAGCAGGACAACCAATCTCAACAGGCCTGGGAAATTTTAGCCAAGGCATCTATCACCCTGCCTCTAGGCCAACTTCTAGCACTAGTACCTGGGATTCGACAACAGTTCCAGCAACAATTCAGTCCGGTGCCTTCTTGTATTCCGGCGATAGCAGCAGTTCAACCGGAACTTGACTCTACGGTTGATCATTCAGTTCCCTTGATTATAGTATGGTATAAGAATCATAAGATTTCGCAGGTATTAATTGATGGAGGCTCTGGTGTAAACATTGCGACTGCGGCATTATGCAAATGGTTAGGATGGACCGAAATCGAACCAGTTCAATTTTTTGTCAGAATGGCAGATCAATCTAGAGTCCATCCCGTAGGACTTGTGCGGAATGTACCCATTACTTTACAAGGTACGACCTTCAAAATGACCTTTGTTATATTAGATCTTCCGGAATCCACTTTGGATTACAACCTTCTTTTCGGCCGACCTTGGCTGAAGCATGCGAAGGTAATACAGGACTGGTCTGCACAAGAGCTTACGTTCAAAGATGCCAATCGTAGATATGTGGTAAAATTAGATGCTATACAACCTTGTGAACTTCACGCCAGACCATATTTTGCTGAACCAGTCCACATGTTAGATGGACTATCAGATGATGAAGAAGAGGAATTTCTGAAGAATAACACTGATTTAATGTCCTTAGGGACTGTTGATCTACAGTCCGTTATAGATAACTGGAACACTTCAGTTTGTACAATTGTACCTATCACCGAAAAAGCTAAGCAGGAAGATACTGTCTCAATACATGACGATGAATTACAACCACTGTTCAAGTCAACAGACGATACAAAGAAACCTCAACAGTTTTATGTCCTCGAAGACCAGTTGACCACGTACAATCTAGGAGACGAAGAGCATCCGCGACCTGTAAAGATAAGGCAAAACTTACCGGAAACATTTAAAGCTGATTTGATTCGACTACTTCGCGAATTCTCAAACGTCTTTGCATGGGATTACAAAGATATGAAAGGATTAGATCCGCGCATCTATCAGCATAGAGTCATGTTGAAGCCTGAAGCTAAACCGAACAAACAGCCCAGCTACCGGATGAATCCCAATTATGCATCACAGGTAAAAGCCAAACTTGATAGATTATTAAAAGTCGGATTCATCGTACCAGTAGAACATGCTGAATGGATTTCACCAATTGTGATCGTGCCAAAGAAAAATAAGCAACTGCGAATCTGTGTAGACTACCGGAAATTAAACGCAGGAACAGTACCGGATCCTTTCCCAATCCCCTTTCTGGATACCATGCTTGATAGGGTAGCAGGTCACGAAATGTATTCATTCTTAGACGGATACAGCGGTTACAATCAGGTTAGAATGGCCGAAGAGGATATACCAAAAACTGCATTCATTACCAACTGGGGTGTCTTTGCTTGCACTGTAATGTGGTTCGGATTGAGAAATGCACCAAGCACATTTCAGCGATGTATGCAGGAGATTTTCTCTCCTTATCTCACTTCATTTATGCAAGTATATCTCGATGACTTCTCGATTTTTGGTAAGATGATGGCACATTTGCTTCATCTACGATGCTGTTTTCAAAAGTGCCGAGAGTACAGACTCTGTCTTAACCCAAACAAATCTGTGTTTGCGGTTTCGTGTGGCAAACTACTTGGTCATATTGTATCTGCACAAGGTATCCGAGTAGATCCAGATAAGCTTTCGGCAATTTTAGAAGCCCTGGTACCCGCCACTCCAAAAGGAGTAATGCGTTTTATGGGTCAAGTACGGTGGCACGGCAGACACTTACGGCAGCTTGCTCATCTGGCTGTACAAAAACTCCCCGACAGTTCGAATGGACTCAAGAATGCCAAACTACATTTGATCGACTCAAGTATTTATTGACGCAAGCCCCAATCTTACAACCACCGGACTGGGACAATCCGTTCCATGTTTTTGTGGACGCTTCAGATATTGCGATTGGCAGTATTCTGATGCAGCAAACACATAAGTGGTTTCGCCCCGTTTATTATGCCAGCAGAAGGCTTGCACCTGCAGAGAATAACTATTCTACCATCGAAAGAGAATGTCTAGGATTAATTTACTCCATCAAAAAGTTCAGACATTATCTACTAGGCTGGAAATTCACCTTCCATGTGGATCATGCTGCCCTTGTCTATCTAGTAAGACAGCAGCATTTAGGTGGATGATTAGCACGATGGGTGCTACTCTTGCAGGAATTCGACTATGAAGTCATCCACCGACCCGGAAATGCACATGCCTTAGCAGATTTCTTATCTCGCCTAGATTCCGGTGAAGCTCCGATAGGCATAGATGACATGACTCCAGCGATCTATAGTTCTGAACCACTGCCTGATGAGACTGTCGAATCACAAGCACCACCTACATATTATGATCAGATTCTAAATTTTCTCACCGAAGGATGCTTTCCATCCCAGATAGCCAAGGCAGTCCGAAGGAAAATTGCAGTCTTTAGCCGCCGATTCCGGTTAGTTGCTGGAGAACTATATTATGTAGATCACACCGGAATCCTACTTCGCTGTGTTCCTCTGCATGAAATTAACTCAGTCATCACGATGGCTCACTCGACCCCTACTGGTGGTCACTTTGCCACAGATTTGACTCACCAGAAAATTCTGCAAGGAGGTCTCTGGTGGCCAACGATATACAGAGATGTGGCCCAATTTGTCAAACACTGCGATAACTGTCAAAGGTCTGGACAACCACTGCAACGACACTTCTTTCCCTTGCAGCCAGTCATGCCATTAGAACCATTTCGGAAATGGGGATTATATTTTATCGGTTCGATCACACCTCCAGCAGTCTTCAGTAACAACAGATACATACTAACCTGTACAGACTACGCAACGAGATGGGTAGAAGCTTTGTCTTTACGGTCTGCTACAGCGGTTGCAGTAGCAAAATGTCTGCTGAATGATGTCTTTCCACGTTTTGGCTTACCACTGGAAATTGTCTCAGATCAAGGCACTCATTTTGTAAACAATTTAATGAAGGCACTTACACATTCGTTCCAGGTCACACATAAATTTAGTTCTCCTTATTATCCTCGTGCCAATGGTTTGGCCGAAAGTACAAACAAATCTCTGTTGAATATCCTCCGGAAACTAATCATGGAAGCACCGGAAAGATGGGATCAACTACTACCTGCAGTATTATGGGCATACCGAACTACCTATAAGGTAACAACAGGATTGACATCTTTCAAACTAGCTTATGGCTTAGAAGCAATAGCACCCATGGAAGTAGTCATCCCAAGTCTGCGTGTAGCAATCACTCAGAAGATGCTACCGGAAGATTCGCTGACAGCACGAATGGACGCACTCAGAGAACTTGATGAGCACCGATGGCTCAGCTTTTTAACCATGCGCGAAGTACAACTAAGGCAAGCCAAGACACACGATCGATATTTGAAGACTCCAATCTTTTCGATAGGTCAGCTTGTACTCTTCTATAACGCAAAGTCAGATAGAGCAGCAGGAAAGTTCAAACTACGATGGTTCGGCCCTTTCAAGATCTCAGAACAAATCGGTCGGGCAACTTTTCGGTTGATTACATTGACCAGAAATCCACTTCCAAAAGTAATCAATGGGTCGAAGTTGCGGCCGTATCATCACGCTACTAGTCCGCATTAAATTATTCGACGGTGGGCTGCATTTTGTGTAATCTTTTTCTTTTTTCTTTCTCCCTTTTTATAAATAGCCGTGTTTTGTAAAATCTTTATGTTACCAGCCGCCCCCTTACCAGTCACTCAAGCACGCAGGCCAGCATGCAAACCATATCATTCCCGCACCGCACAATGATACCCACCCCCTTTCCCTCCCCACCATGTTGTTCCTACTTAACCCTTTCGGCAACACCAAAAATCGCTACTGTGTTGTGTGTTAGTGTTCTGTGTGACCTCTTGCATTCTGTATTCGTGTTCATCGTCTGTATCAGCAAACGCCATGGAAGAGATAGCCAATTATGCTGCCTTCTGCGATGGTATCCCTACCGAGGTAGGTGAATACCTGCGTTGCAGAGGGTTGGCCAACTTCGCTGAGTTGCCTTGGCACTCAGTGGAAGCCCATCCCTTCTTCGCGCAAATCATCCCTGCCATTGCCGAGTCCCTCGCCACCGAACACCAATGGGTCTTCCCCTCACTACCTTCGCGAACCGTCATCACCTTCCAAGCATTCTCTGAAGCCTTCCGCCTCTCCCCGCAAGGCCGAGAAAATGGCCCTAGTATCCCCCTCGCCCGCATGACCGAACTGTTCCCCCGATCTTCGTCCAACGAATACGCCATTCTCTGCCGCCCCGAACCCGAAAGATGTGCTCTGCAATTTCTAGTCGCCATCCTCAACCTTCAGAAACGAACCTACGGTATCTCCCGCCTTAGATTTAGCTACCCGAGAACCCGTGAACTTCGCCTCGTACTTTTTCCATAGAATTCATAAAGAGTGTGTAGCTATAGTGAAGCAAGTCAAAAAGGGAACCACCCCGCGCTCTCGCCTTCCCCATATCATATCATTCCTCTTCCCAGCCATCCTTGCCGCACAACCACCACCCCAAGGACCGGTTCTAAGGCATGAAGAATCAGTACAACCACTCGAAGACGATGAAGAAGAAGACGAAGAAATAAACCAGTTATTCCGCCGCAAAAGAATCAGAATCAGCTCATCAGAAAGTGAGGCACAAGGTTCTGTCGGAAAAGACAAAGATGCTTAAGACGCGGAGCAAGAGACCTTCCATGATACAGCCACCTCAATGCACAATGAATCATCGGCAGACCAACAAGACCAACAGAATCGAATTGAAACAGAAATAGTTTCAACCGAAGAAGACTCAGAGCAACAGAAAGACGAGCAGCAATCCGCTAGGGATGCACTAAACACACTTCTGAAGGCGGTCGAATCCACAACCGACAACAATGCAGATGAACAACAACCAAGCAATCAGGTAACAAATACTGACTCTGCCATTCCCAGACCTCCACCAGTCAACCCCATTCCCACACCGGATTCGGAATCCTCTTCATCCTCCCTCAATTATTCACCCTCGACATCCCCCCAAATCCACACCCAAACCTCTGCGCAACCACAACACCCACTTCTCCTTCCCTTCGTTCCGGTCTTCTCCGAGCTTGCTGCCATGGGACAAATGCGTATTTCCCTTTCTCAGCAACTTCTAGTGCAGCTTAGCGATGTCACAAATATGATTTGTCAAGACCTGCAGCACAAGGTCGACCTACTGGAAGCCGACATCATCCCTCTCCAAGAAGAAATCGATGCCGTAAAAGCAGAGAATCATCAATTACAAATGCAATTAGCATATCTCCAAGGCCAAGTTTCGGCACAACAGGCACTGATACAGCAACGGAATGACGCATTGGAGCAACTTGCTGCCAAAGACCAACTATTGAACGCAGCCCAAGAAGAAATCAGGGAACTGAAGATCACGCTACAGGAAAAGGAAGATATCAGCACATCACTCGAAGAATTGGTAGAAGAAACAAAAGCACAATTGCAGGAGATAATCAAGAAGAATCAGGAACAGCAACGAGAAGCAAAACAAGTTGAAGACGTGCTACGAAGAGCCCAGGAATGCTTGGACAAGGCGAACAATATGCTGAGACACCAATTAACCAGGGAAGCCAAATACCAAAAGGATCTAGCAAATGCTCGCAGAGAACGAGATGCATACTACAAAACTATCGAATTTCAGAACCAGCAACTCGAGCGACTAGATAACCAGTTGCGAAATCAGAAGGATCGAGTCACCGATACGCAGAAGAAAGTCACCAAAATAAAGACATCCCGGGACGCTGCATTATCCAATGAGTTTTATTTACAAAAGGCCTTCTTACAGACCCAGACCGAAATTCTGTTAACCCAAGCCATAGCTCTTAGCTCCGTTAGAACGGACGCTCAGTTATTAGAACCGACTACTCTAGTTCAGATGATAGAAACCATTAAAAAGAAAATTACCTGAACGTTTAGGCTCGCCCGAAGCATGTATTTAGAAGGTCTCGTAGCAGAACCATAGGAACATGCGGGTTCGAGTCCACCGTGCGTGCCAGTGTTAGACGGCCGCCGAAAAAGGACAAATGTACTATGACATACGTCTTAAATGTAAAAGAACCTTTTTGAAATGCGCGTGAAACTAAAGATTCGCGCACCCTTGTAACAAATCTTCTATATAAGGCAATGAGAAAAGAGTGTTAGAGAGCCCGTTTTGGGGAATTGTGAGCATACTGTTTGAATCTGTGTGTGATGTGTCGATGAGAAGATTGAGCTCTGTTCTGTTCTGTTCGGATCTGTCTATTCGACTATTCTCCCTGTAGTGCAGAGTTATGACTCGGTAGTATTGTGTTGCGAATCTGTTTGGTGATAGTTATATGCGGTTCTGGATTTTATCACGGAATAAGTGTTGTTTATTAGTCTTCTATTGAACAAGGGACTGTGTAAGGCCGAAGCGAACTATTTGCGTGTTAGCATTTTTTGTTAAGTAACCAGGTTCGATACAATAGTCTGCATTCACTGTTGATTCCGATCCCAGGAAGGACTCGTATCGGTAATGGTCTGAACGCGAGTGGAAACAATGATAAGTTTGTGACGAGTCGACTGTTGGTAGGAACTTGTTTCTTGAGTTTGGCATATGGTAAGTTTGCATACCTTTGAGTATAGCTGTCTGTTGTGTTATTGTTCGGTATACCTATCTGTCACGAAGAAGTGCATATTGAGTGGCATTCGGTTAATGAAGTTGAGTATTCTATTAGTTATAAGTCAGAACCGGACTACTACTCTGTTGCTATAGCAGGTCCAGTCCGGAAGTTCTAAGTCCCAGTACGCCAAACAGTTATCAGTATTCAGAGTCAAGTACTGAGCTAAGACGCGATAGATCATTTATGATTGTGTAAGAAGTTGGGAAAATAGTACAGGGTCTCTTTCTAACAGACCCCTACCACTCCCAAGAACCCACGTGGCTAAGAGGTAGCTTAATATTAGTTATCTCGGTATTGCCAATTGATTTATCTGAACATGGAAGAGTAAAGATTGAAGGGTTCGGGAACGTCCGACTTTTGAAAGTGTTTTGAGTCTGAAGTCGGAAGTTTAACGACTAACAATTCCATCTTTGTTCTAACGTCTTGTGGAATGTGAACAAAGCAAACACATCCAAACACTTTGAGGTGTGTAAGATCAGGTTTCTTACCCGAATATACCTCCTCTTGAGTCAAGTGATGTATTCCCGATGTTGTGCACGTGCTCATCAAGTAAATGGCGGGTGTGGTAGCTTCAACCCAATAGTACAATGGTACCTTTGTCTCGTTGAGCATGCATCTTGCAATCTCAGCAATTTGCCTATTTTTCCTCTCAGCTACCCCATTTTTTTGTGGTGTATACCCACAAGTGAACTGCTTTTTGATCCCATTCTCTTGTAGAAAATCTGAAAATTCTTTGGAGAAGTATTCTCCTCCACCATCAAACCTTAAGGTTTTGATAGACCTTCCTGTTTCTTTTTCAACTTCAACTTTGAATCTTTTGAATATAGAAAACACCTTTGATTTTTTCTTCATACAAAACAGCCATACCTTTCTTGAGTGATCATCAATGAAGGTGATTAAAAATCTATTATCAGCCATTGACGCCTCTTGGGTTGGTCCCCATACATCCATATGTATCAAGTCCAAGACATTTGGGGCCACATAATTGCTCCTCTTGAATGGCTGCCTTGTTTGCTTTCCTAGTTGACAAGCTTCACATAACTCATGTAGTCCAATGCTATTAAATTTTGGAAGACCTCTTACCACTTCATGTTTGCTCATGTCCTTCAGCTTCGGAATGTTGATGTGTCCTATTCTTTTGTGCCATAATTCTAGCTCTGAAATCTTCTTGTTCCCACATTGAATGTACATGACCTTTCCATGTGGATGTTGGACGCCCAAAGTGAACATCCTTCCTTCTCTTCTACCTCGAGCAATGACCTTGAAGCCTTCCTTTGGATTCTTTATGAAGCACCCATTCTCATTGAATGTGACATGATAACCCTTCTCTACCATTTGTCCTACTGAAATCAAGTTCTTTGAAATTGTAGGAACATGAAGAACATTAGATAGTACCTTTGCTCTACTTGTATCTCCAAGCCTTATATCTCCAATATGTTCAATCATGTGTTGAGTATCATCACTTGTTTCAATATATCCTTTTCCACTTGGTACATGTAGATTAGTGAACAAACTTCCTTGGCATGACATATGGTTACTACAACCTGAATCAATGTACCATTTTTTGTCATCTTCACAAGAGCTTCTATACTCATGTCTCATTGCAAGTAGTGTGTCCTTGCTTCCTTCACTTTAGGTGCTTGAATAGTTGCTTTGGTTCCTTTGATTGCCTCCATTTGGTCTTCCATTCTTCAGCCAACAATCACTAGCATAGTGTCCTACTTTACCACATTGATAGCATGTTATACCTTTATGAGAATTGTAGGAGCCTCGGCCTCTTCCTCTACTTCTACCTTGACCTCTTCCTTGTGTGTTGCCATTTGATGCATCCTTGTTGTCTTTTGAATTGTTTTGATTGTAGTTGGAGTTGTGATCTCTTCCTTTTCCTCTTGAGCCTCCTCTTGAGTTTCTTCCTTTACCTCGACCTGCATATAACATTTGGTTGTGGTTGTCCTTTCCTTTGGGGCCACCAAAGCTAAACTCTTATGCGACAAGATGAGGGATTAGTTGTTCAAAACCTGGATATGCATCTTTCAACTTAATGGAAGGTATAAAAAGCTTCCATCTTTCATCTTCTCTCAATCCATTGAGAGTATAACACACAAGATCTTCATCTTCAACCGTTGTGCCAATAGAAGCTAAAGCATCGCTTATCTCCTTAATCTTCAAAGTATATTCAGCTATGGATTGACTCGAACTTTTCTTGATTGTGTTCAACTCATTCTTGAGTTGAATTTTCCTAGCTTTGGTATTTGTTGAATACATCCTTTCAAGAGCTTCCCAAGCATCCTTAGCTTTCTTTAGATGTTGAATATGCCCTACCATGGCATTAGTAATGACTTGCAAAATCAGGAACATGACTCTCCTATTCCTCTCTTCCCATTCTTTTGCTTGCCTCCTTTGGACTTCTGTGGCCATAGCTTGATTGATTTGAGGTTGAGCATCATTGCCACTCACAATAACCCATAAGCCTTTGCCCATTAGGTAGTTGGTCATTCTAAACTTCCACACGAGATAGTTATCCTTATCCAAGTTCTCTACTTGTTGACCCAAGTCAGCCATTGAAGAGTATCAAAGACTTTGAGAGTTACCTCGAATAGTTATATTGTCCTTTGCTCTTGTGTTTGTGAAGCTCCTCCTTGTTTTATAGCTCCTCTTTTGCTTTGCTTTATCTCCAGCTCTGTTGATGAAGCTTCAACACCAAGTTTACGCTGATACCAACTATGGAGAATGAGTTCTCCTATGCACAACGGAAATGTGTAGTGAAACCTTGTATGTCCAACACTTGGACAAACAGCTACACCTTAGATAGCTTGTTTCTCTCAATAGAAAACTCAAATGGACTTGAGCCTTTAGTCAATCAAAGTAGACAAAGAGATATTTCTAATAAGCAAAATAGACCACCTGCACACATAAGTACACTATAAAACTAGACTTCACTCTTGGATAGATATCTCACAGAATATAACTCTTATGAATGAGATATTTGGGACAGTGAAAGCTGATGCCAAGATCTTTCCAAAAGATAGAGATCAAGCAATTTGGATATGTTTTGGTCAGGAAACGTAACTGACCAAAATAGACTACCTATCTACACAGGTATACTAAAAAGTTAGACTTCACTCTTTCAATGATATCTCACAGAATGTATAAGATTTGAATACGATATTTGATATGCATAAAGCAACAAGATAAGCTTTCCAATGAGTGTTTAAACGCAAGAAATGGTTACGTATACACTGAGATATGAGCTCCACAACAGAGCTATGTACAAACTGACGTGCAGCTGGAAGGAGTCTAAGGGAAGACAAAATGACAAAATGGCCAGATCCGACTACTGGGAGCTCTTGCCTCTTTCTCTCCTTGTTTTGAACGTGCTCCCAATTCACTTTTATAACCAATGAGCATATGAAGAAGTTTGTGCCTCCTTCATAACTCACCACTTTGCCCACTACATGCCACAAACTACAAGGCAAGATATTGTATCTCTTACTCATCATGGATTTTGACTAGACTTTTTTCTTTTCTTTTCTTTTTTCTCTTCTTTTCCTTTATCTTTATATTTGGTAAATTTATCCAAGCATAGCTCATATGAAAATGATCCTGTACATTTATCTTCAACATCTTATGGATAGGTTACCTTGCAAAGCTTTGGATGGTATGACCCCCTATGAAGCATGGGTGGGGTAAGAGACCTACTATTGATCATTGAAAGATATTTTTATGTTTGTCATATGCTTATATTCACTACAAGGAATATGGGCGCATAGCGATGATTAATGCGACACAATTTTGTCGTTATAAAATTTTATAAACCGTTGCAAGAAGCATCGAGCACGGAACCTCGGTTAAACGATGAGAAATACGATGTTTTTATCGACGTGTGGTGCGATGGGAAGTGCTATGCTATCTTATTGTCTCTTTTTGTCTTTTTTTCTCTCTTTCTACCTCTTTCTATCTCTTGTTGTTTGTCTAATCTCTATCTTATTGTCTCCTTCTGTCTCTATCTCTATCTTATTGCCTCTTTCTGTCTCTATTTCTCTCTTTTTACCTCTTTCTCTTTTTGAATTCTCTCTCTCTCTCTCTCTCTCTCTCTCTCTCTCTTTATTGCAGGTTATTCAAGAAGCTAACCAAGCAAAAAATATGGCTAAGTATTGTAAGTACAATTTCCATTCTTTGTATATCATTTGAATTGTGTTATTTTCATTAGTTAGCATACTCACACTTATTGATATGCACATATATACTTATACATGATGAAGATGCACGTTCACACATATACACATGCACATACACACACATACATGTGCACATACACTTACACATACACACACATACACATGCATATGCACAAACATTTCTACAACCACATAAAAAGACTTGCATGCATTATTGCATATATACATATGCATACACACATTAACATATACTTAAATACATGTATATGCACATCCACATGCATGCATATTCACGTGCATGCACATGGATGCAAATGGAAATGCATCCACATGCACATGCATGTTTCATACATATACACATGCATATACATACACTTGTATATGTTTATACACATACACATACATATGCACATATGTATACATACACACACATACACATATATACACATATATATGCACATACATACACACACATATACACATACACACATGCACATACATACATATACACATATACATGCACATACACACATATACATATACACTTACACATATACATGCACATACATATACACACACATACACATGCACATGCACACACACATATACACACTTACACATGCACATGCGCATACATACATATGCACACACATGCACATGCACATGCACATGCACATGCACATGCACATACATACACATATACACTTACACATGCACATGCACATACATGCATATACACATATACATATGTAGATACATTCATATAAACACACATATTACACACATATACATGCACATACATACACACACATATTACACATATATACATGCACATACATACATACATACATACATACATACATACATACATACATATACAAACATATACATGCACATGCGCATACACATACATACGCCTATGCACTTACACATGGACATGCAGATACATGCATATACACATATACATATGCACATATATACATAGATACATACATATACATGCATATAGACACACTTCCACATATAGATATATACCTACATGTGCATATATACATTTTATAGACACACAACCACACATAAATATGAATGAATTATATAAGTAAAGTAATAAAACACATGCTTAATATAAACAATAATAACAATCAATAGAACAAAACTTTTCATTACTTAATAACATACACACAATTCAAAACATAATTGAAATGAAAAAAAAAAAAAAAAAAATATATATATATATATATATATATATATATATATATATCAATGTTAATACATATCCAATGTCATAACCAAGAATCCTAACCATCATCATCATCATCATCATCAGCAGCATCATGATCATCCTCATCATCATGATCATCCTCATCATCATGATCATCCGCATGATCTGATGTATCTGTGTGAGCACCCTGTGACGATCGAGATTGTCCCTCCTGTGTCTGTCTCTCCACCTCATCCATATCTGCCTCTCCATAATACTCTTGTATTACATATAACAAACATAAATAAGTAAAACAATTAAAACATCCATAAAACTAAAATAATTATATAGAATTTAATAATACTCACAAATGCATCCGAATGATCTCACGCCGATATCCAAATTGTGTAGCATACTCCATCTCATGTTTTGTAGGATATCCACCATAATCCTTTTGCTGCATTGAAACAAATAAAAACGATTAGTTTCTTGCATTTTAACTAAATAAAAAATATACTCACAATAACACATATACTTACAAATGTAGCTACAAAACCATGATGGCCCATTTGGCGTAGGTGTGATGTGTGGCCTCGACTCAACTCTCTTCTTTGCCGTAGCCTGTTTATTTAAAGAAAAAAGAAATACATAAATTAAATGTAAAAAAATTAATAAAATATATGAGAATTATAAATATAAACTATTAATTTGCATACCTTTTGTTCAGGAAATGACTCGTGAAGACGTAGCTGTCTATGAAAAACTGCCATGTCTCAGGTGGTATGTTAGGTCGCCTCTTTTTTGTTCACCATACAATATCTCCTATTATTTTAATCTCAAACAGAAAAAAAGAATCAGAATACATACACATATGTCACTCTAGCACAATGGTGAGTACCAACGTGAGGAGATACACCTCATAAATGTCAATCCGTGGAGACGTGAGGACCGGTATGAAGACCGTGAGCAAGTGATGGCACAAGTGCGTGAGTGAAAGCACACAAGCATGCACACACATACACACACACGCGCACAAAGTAAGAGCAAGGAGTGGAACAATGGAAGGTCTTCGATTATACAAAAGCTCTCTTACAAAGCTGAAATCTACAACAAGCCAACCTCAAAAATGAGCTCTCCAGCCCTTTTTATAGTTTTTGAGTGGTTTTGGCCCTGTCCAAACCTAGTGTCCGGCCTAGTTAAAAAATAGGTTCCAGGGCTTATTTGGGGGCTCAAACGGAGTCTAAAAATTATGAAAATTGGTAGGATGGTAGTTCTAATACTCCTCAAGCTCAAGGACTCCTCGGCTTGAACAAAATGGAGTTAAAAAAATGGAAAATGGTATTTACAATGGTTTTTAGTGATAAAAATCACTATTTTTGTAGGGATTTCTTCTGAAAATTTGACAGGTGCTTCTTGGAGCTCCCTACTTGCTCCTTCTTCTTGTGTGTCCACTTCCTTGATGCACTTCCATTCTTTATCCTTGATCTTGAGCTTCAACACTCCCCCCCCTCTTGAGTCTGTCGTCCCTGACAGACCCTTGTTGTAGTGGTCGTTCCATGTAGTACGTTGAGAGGTAGCGTCCTTTGCGTCCAACAGGGGCGATCCCTCTTCCCAATGTATCCTGGTCGTTTGTCCGGTTCTTCACTTTGCCACTGTTATCTCTTGCAGTTTGTAGTCCCTTTGTACGTACTTCTGCCTTGTATTCCATCTGGATGGTGCATTTGTGAGTTTTCCAAAACTACTAGTTGCTCAAAGAAGGTGTTCAATGTTGATTATGAGCAACTCTCAGTGGTGGATGGCTCGCTTGTTCTTGTAGTGGTCACCATGATGTCCGCTGATTCTTCCAAAGATGGCTTTCATAGTTTCCATGCCAAGTACTTGTAACCCATAATGGATGATGGCTAAGTGCTTTAGTGCGGGGGTTGAACAAAATATGTGCCTTGTGCAAGGCCTTGTAATGTGACCCTACGTATGCGTACTCGGAAAATGCATGGCAAGAAGTATGGTGCAAGAGATTGGGTCTTGAGTGAAGTGCTCAAGGGTATGCTGACGAAGAGGTTTCCTAATCGATCATGGTTATAGTGTTGGTGAAGCATACACGTCTTACCATGGTGAAGGGTCCGTTGATCTTCATCTCTTCGTGTTGTAGTTCCATCATGGTGTTTGACCATCGGCTTGTCCTTTTTGTTGATGGATGTCCTTGGTGAAAGTTCGCTGATGAGCATTTTCAAGCACAGTCCTCTTCTTTGCCCCTTTTTTTTTTTTTTTTTTTTTTTGCACGTGATGGCATCAAACAAGAAGAAGGAGGTTAGTATCAATAACATATTTTGCATGTGAAAATTATGTCTCATGTGCCTGGGATTTCTCAATTGTGTCTATGCACGGCCATGTAAGGTGGCCCTATCTTGATGCATACTTTGGAAATGCATGACCTGAATGGTGCAAACGACTGGGTTATGCCAAAGGCACATGGTTGCTGCTGGTCGAGGCTTTTGATGTTACTTGCATACTTGATGAATTCTTTGATTGGAGGTGTCTATTGGATCTCAAAATGATGTAATCCTCCGGATTGGAACCCATTTTGGAATAGGGTTTGGCCCTGTAGAGATCACCTCAGGCCAGTTCTTCTTTGGATGCTATCCAAACTTTGGTATCCAGTGTGGTTGGCTCTTTGGTTTTGTGGGTGCGGCGGTTGCTTTCGGCTTCCAAACCCATATCCGTGATGATTGCCTGCTTACTTTTGCGGAAGGGTTGATTTTATCTTCGTTTGGTCTTTGTGCTCCATTCTTACCTTTTTCTTTTCTTGGCTTCTTTGTTGATACCTTTTGTATGGTGGGGAGCATAGGTTGTTGCGTAGGTAAGAGCTTCTTAGGTACCCACATCTGTAATCGTCCGTGTTGAGCAGTAGCTAATTTTTTAGGCACCCAAATTTGTACCTGATTGTGGTCGGCCTTCATTGATAGCTTCGGTACCCAAATTTGTTGGATTCTTCGTGCTTGAGCCTGTCGTAGATGCTTGGTCCTTCTGTTGTCATGGTCGATCTGGTTGGGTGGGAGTCTTTGAGGCAACATCGATGGTTGTACTCCTTTCTTTACCCAGATCTGTGTCATGCCCAACACTTCTTTCTTCTTGAAGGCTCTTTGTCTATTTGATAGACTAGCTGTCTTGCACTGTTTTGCTTGCTTCTGAGGTTGAGCTACTGTGGATGCTTTGCTCTTTAAAAAAAAGGAAGAAGGTTCATCTTGCCTTTGCGATTGTCCGTCCGTGATTGCGTCCGTCTAGATCATAGAGCTTTTGACATCTACAACATCTTGTTCTAGAAGATTAGCCTTAGAGGAACAAAGAGAGTGTGTGGTGTCAGTGTCAGTGGGCATGCAATTCTCCAATTCTAATGTAATGCATTGATTATATACCCAAACTTGAAGAAGTTGACTTCTTAGGTTCAAGTTGACAGCATGGTCGTAAATCCAATCTTGACCCAAGACAAGTGGCTCTGTGAGGTCCTCATCATGACACACTAGCATCTTGACTTTTATTGGAACATCTTGAAGGTAGATGGGAAGTTCCACCTCGCCCAAACAGAGGGTTTCCACTCCTCCTAATCCTATGAGATAGGCTTCTATGGGCTTGATGTCCAATTGCAGGTCTTGGCAGTATGAAAGTCGAACTGCACTAGTTGCTGCTCCTGAGTCAACCAATGCTCTCACAGTCCTTACACTCTTTCCTTGTCCTACCTCTATAGTCACAAAGGGCCGTCGATCAATTATTCGAGAAGTAGTTATGCCCGATTTTTGGCACATGTCCATGTGATATTTTGGAGCTTTTGTGTTGACATCTAGGCCTAGCCGCCGTAACTTATTTCTTCTGATGCGCTCTCTAGCCTCTGCTTGTGCTTCTTCTCTAACCCTTAACTCTTCTTCTTTTCGCTTCTTAGCAGTGTTCAGTCTCATGAGCATTTCCTCTGTAAGAGGTTCTTGATATAACTTGACTCGGCATCCACTAATATAATTTGGTAGGATATCACCTTCTAAAGTGGCCAATTGAACTGCACCGCTAGTGGAGAGTCTATTAATGATCATGGGTCCATATCCTCGTTTCTCCAATTTGCGGGCATGTTGCTTTAGCGTATAAACCAGCACTAGATCTCCTTCCTTCAATCCTTTATCCTTTACATGGGCATCAAAGTATGCCTTTTGCCTTTTCTTTGCAGCATAAATGCCTGCTGCTGCCCGTAGCCTCGTCTCACCTAGGCGTTCTAGATCAAAGATCCTGGAAGACAACTCATGTCCATTCCACTCGTACTCTTGTGCTACTTTCAAGGCTGGGATTAGGAAGTCCAATGGTAGCACGGCATTCTGTCCAAAGACCATCTGAAATGGGGTAGCATTGAGTACCGTTTTGTAGGCAACTCGGTATGCCCAAACAGCATGATGAAGTTGTTTGTCCCAATCAGAGCGTTTATTATTTACAAGTTTCGTCAATACGTTACATAGGATCTTATTCGTGCTCTCGGCTTGTCCGTTAGCTTGTGGGTGATAGGGGGCAGACTTCTTATGTATCACCATGAATTCTTGAAGGAGATTTTCAATGACCTCATTCAAGAAGTGCGTACCTCTATCACTAACCAACTCTATTGGTAACCCATATCTAGTGAACACATTTTCGAATAAGAACTTAGCCGTCGTTTGAGCATCATTCTTTGTCGTGGCTTTTACTTCCACCCACTTTGTAAGGTAATCTGTGGCTACAATAATGTATTCTGCATGGGAGTTTCTAGCTGGGGGGTTAATAGGACCAACAAAGTCTATACCCCACTTTGAAAATGCACGTCCTCCCATCATTGGCCTTAAAGGCATCTCGTCTTTTCTTATCGGATATTGGGCACGTTGGCATGTGTCACATTTCTTCACATAAGTATGTGCATCCATATGAAGAGTGGGCCACCAAAGTCCTGAGAATAGAATGATCTTAATTACTCTGTCAGGCCCAAAGTGTCCACTTGCAGCACCGCTGTGTGCAGTTTCTAAGACTTTCAAATAGTCTGATTCATGAACGCACAGTCTTAGGTAACCATCCTTGCCTCTTCGATATAGGTTGTCTCCTACTAAGGCATAGTCTTGAGCCTCTTGCTCCATGCTCCGTTTTCTTGCAAGACTGGCCTGATTGGGTAATGTTCCCGATCTCATGAACTCAACCAATGGAGCACTCCAATCTGGGATTAATGACACATGATAAAGAGTGGCATGCTCCACTGGGGGTCTCTTCTGGCACACTGGACAATTCTGGATCCACTCCTGTATTTCTTTGTCCATGCTAGGCCAATACACTCCTAAACGTTTTAGATTCTGCAATGTTCGTTGTTTAGAGTAGTGATTTCCTAGCAGTCCCTCATGGGCTTGTTGCATCCAACTAGTATGTTCGTCGTCCTCAACACAACAAGCTAATACACCCTCAATATCTTGTTTGTACATGCTTCCTGCTAATATGTGATATTTTTGTGATTTTACAATTTCTTCTTGTGATGTTTTCACATTCTTATTTGCAGGGCCAAAGGTTAGGACTGGTACCAACTTATTTGCCCATTTAGGAACAACTTCTAAATTGAACAGATAAGCATCGGGCAATTCATCAGACACTCCTTGCGGTGGCTCTCCTGAAGTGATACGAGAAAGATGGTCTGCCCTAAGATGGGTTCTACCTTTCCTGACAACAACTTCAAAGTCGTATTCCATTAGTAAGAGGAACCATCTTACTAAGCGGCCTGTATTGCAAGGTTTATTGACCAAATATAGTAAAGCTTGATGATCAGTGAAAAACTTGAACTTATTGGCCAATAAATAGTGTCTAAACTTTTTCACAGCGTATACCATGCCTAAGCCTTCTCTCTCCGTTGTGGTATAATTTCGTTCAGCTGCATTTAATTGCCTACTAGCATATGCTATCGGCAAATCTAGGTTTCCTTGACCTGTGGGTTTTGCTAACACACATCCTATTGCATGATTGGAGGCATCTACATGGACATGAAAGGGTTTGCTCCAATCCGGAGTAGTCAATATTGGTGCTGTGCACAAACGTCTTTTCAGCTCGTTGAAGGAATTCTCGCATTCCTCGTTCCACTCAAAATTTGTTAACAACCCATAAAGAGGTTTAGCTATGATGGCATACATGTGGATAAACCTACGGTAATATCCACAATGGCCCATAAAGGCTTGTACCTCTTTAACATTCCTTGGTCTTGGCAACTCTGCTATCGCTCTTACCTTGTCTTCATCTGTTGAAATTCCATTCTTAGAAACAATGTGACCTAAGATCTTACCTTGTCGCACCATGAACACACACTTCTCTGGGTTCAGACACACTCGATAATCTCTACACTTGTTGAAGATTTGTCAGAGCTCAGGGATGTGGTAACTTCTTTCTTGGGAATGAGCGCATAAATCATCCACATATACTTCTAAGCTCTTTCGCAAGAACTCTTTGAAGACATGACACATGAGCCTTTGGAATGTTGCAGGTGCATTGGTGAGCCCAAATGGCATCACACGAAATGCAAAAATTCCCCATTCTGTGGCAAAGGCCGTTTTGTGTTGATCTTCGGGGGCAATGGCTACTTGGTTGTAACCTGAAAATCCATCAAGGAAGCTATAAACTTCCTTGCTTGCAACACGCTCCAATAGATGTTCGGTGATTGGAAGTGGATAACTATCTCTGATTGTAGCGGCATTAACTTTTTTAAGGTTAATGCACACTCGCAATTTCCCATTCTTCTTGGGCACCACTACGATGGGGGACACCCATTCAGTGTGCTCAATCTCATAGATGAATCCAGCTTCAATCAGCCTGTCAATTTCCTCCTTTATTTTGGCTGCATAATTGTCATTATATGTGTAAGGCTTTTGTTTGGTGGGCTTGGCATCAGCGGTCATCGGAATCGTATGAGAGCAAATCTTTGGATCTACTCCTTTCAAGTCTCTATAGTGCCATGCGAACACATCCCTATATTCCCTTAATAGAGCTACAAGCTCTACTTCTTCTTTTGCACTTAGGTCATCTCCTATGTACATACATCGTTCTTCGTTCCCTTCAATAGTCACTACAATTTTTTTGGTCTTTTCTTTATTGTCATATGCTTCTCCTATAATGGCCTCTCTCTTAGGCATCCGTACCAAAATTTTTCGGTCTTCCACTTCATATTTCTTGAAATTTTCTGGTACTTCAAACAATGATTCTTCCTCTTCTTGTTTCACTGCTTTTCTTTTCTTTTTCTTTTGACCTCCTTCACTTCCTTCCTTTGAATTTATCGTTTTAATACTTGTGAGGGGTTCTTCTTCTTTTTGGGTTAACACTCCTATGTCTTCTAAATAGTGTTCCTCTGAGTCAAAGTAAGTATCCATCACAATGGATTCTAGATCATCGTCATTCTCTTCTTCTTCTATGAACTCATTAGGATCACACTCTTCCAACAGGGGCTGACACATGAACACTGAAATATCATAACCCTCCTCATCACAATGAGGTGTCCATTGTTCTTCATTGACTGCAATGTCCATGGTAGCTAAGATTTCTGCCCAACCATGAGGCTCAAATTCCTCATCTGGAAATATCATCGGTGTATAGGCTGGGTCTTTTATTGGTCTATCTCCTGGGGGAGTTCCTTCTTCTCTCGCTTTTAGGCGCTTTTCCTCCTCCTCTGCGACCTTGCACATCCACAAGTGAGTATCTTCATGCAGCCATGATGGATCAGGTGAACTTCCAGAATGCACGGAGATAGAATATTCTTTCGCTTTGTGGATAGGATTCCACTGTAGGGGTGGTACATCTCTGAAGGTAAAATCCTTCAGATTGACCTTGGTGGTGACCCCTAAGTGCTGTAAGTACAAGGAGTTGGTTCCCCAATCCTGTACTATTTGCAATTGTCGTAGGAAGGGTCTTCCTAGGATCATCTCGTAGACATTATTTTTCTCAAAGTCACATATAGCAAATGTATGTTCAAACTCTACACCACAAGTGGTTAGAGTTATCCCTTCAAGCAATCCTAGAGGTCTTTCAAAATGACCATCTGCCATTTGAAGCTTCATTCTAGTTGGTCTTAATGTGGGTTTGCCCCATCGCTTCCACAAGGAGGTGGTCGCAATAGCAACACCAGCACCTGAATCTACGATTGCTTTGGTTGTGTAACCTTGATAGGTGATTGGAAGATAAGTATTACCTTCTTCACCTTCGCTCATGTCTCCTATCTTGTCGAGAGGTATCTCTAGAACTTTTTGCTTAGAGCCTACTTTTGGCATATTGGATTCAAGTTCTGGAACCTGATCCTTCACATGATTCCAGAGCTCAGGTTTTGCTTTGAGCAGCTCTTCCACAGTGAGATGGCATTGAACCTTAGTGTTCTTCACAACATCAGTGTTTCTTGGAATCACTGAGTCTTCATTTCTTACAAATATTGTGGGAGCTCTGATCTGGAGAGATTCAGATTCCCATGGGCCTGTGAAATGAGGCAACTCTTGTAAAGAATTAGATTCAAAATCTAATCTCTCATCCTCTTGTTGCTCTGTTTGATCTCCATAGATAGACGGGATGTCTTGGGGAAATTGATCATGAAGATCATCAATCTCAGGAATAGGAGGGGAGTTACCCTTCTCCTTGGCCCATTTCTCTTCTTGTATTTCCCGCAAGAACTCTTGAGAGTACTGTTGAATTGAAGGAGGTATTCCAGCATTCGTGGAATTAGGAACATAAGCTCCCATTGGTGGTGAGCTTCCTCTTTCAAGAACTGGTTGAGCCTGTGGAGGTAAAGGAACTTGTGGTTTGTTTACCAACTGCTCTAATTTTTCTAGTAAGCCTTGGAAGTGCAAATCTGATTTGACAGAGTTTGTCTGATTGAACTTTTGACTAGTCTCAAGTATAGCTTGAGCTTGTTCCACCATTTTCATGCACATTTTCATCCGTTCAATCTCTAAATCTGCTCTCGGGTAACTCTTGTCCAAGTTTGCAGTTGTTGGCCCTTCTTGAAGACGAGCCTGGTAGGCCTTGAACATCATGTCCAAGCCTTCTGGGTTTGGATCTGCAAGAACAGACCCTGGTTGTGGGTTATTTACAATGGGTGGTGGGATGGAATGAGGTGCAGTGGATGGAGCTTCGGTATGTGAGGGGCTTTGAGATGCAATGTCTTCTATTTTTGTTTTGGCATCTTTTAGACTTTCTTCTATTTCAGATATCTTTTTGTTCCACTTGCGATTAGCCTTCTCTCTGGTATCCTTCCATGTTCTTGGTTTCCTCTTACTAGGTTCTCCTGACTCACTTGACTCCGATTGCTCAGATGGTTTTGCTTGTTGTGCAGCCTGTGCCCTAGTAACTGCCTGTACAGGAGCCACATTACTACTACTTGAACTTGAATCTGCCACAAAGCCTACCACGTTGATGGGTGTGACCTTGGGTGCACTAGAGGGATTCCTGGGACACTCTCTAGGAAGATGTTCCTTGCCGCACTCAGGACAAAAGCCTTGTATTGTGATGTTTTGTCCTAGTCCCAGAGCTGGTTGGTGGGGACATTCACGAATGAAATGATCGCCCTGACATCTAAAGCATGGTCCTCTAGGGGCTTGTAGTCTTACTTGTCTCAATTGGGGCCTAGGATTTGGATTCGTATACATGACATTGGAGTATTCTGGCTCCCAATTTTGTTCCATAGGTGGTGTCTCATATTGACACTGAGAAGTCTCACTTTGCTCAGGTGACTCTATATAATAGGCATGTGGACTATCTTCATGGAAGTAGTCTGAACCATGAGCGTGAGAATCATTTCCTGAGACCAATGGGGTTAGTGGCACCAATGCTCTATTAGGGTTCTCCTCTGCCATCGTATATTTAATTGGGATCACATTGGCAGGAGCTGGCGGTTGGTTTCCTAGGACTGGTTGTGGCCTAGATGGTGCCTGATATTGCTGCTGGTATTGAGGTTGATATTGTTGTGGCCTATAATATGGTTGTTGGTACTGATTCTGATATCTACCCTGCTGGTAAGGTTGCTGATAATTTTGTCTAACAGCCTGCCTGTTATAGGGACAATCTTGGGTCGTATGATTTGTATATTTCCTCTCAATGGTGCAATATAGAGCATTAGGGTTTCCTTGGGGTTGAGTCGTCAACGGGCAAACATTAGCCATGTGATCTCCTCCACATGTATAACATCGCTTCACTGAAGTGACCCTTGGCATTTGTTTATTTTGAACTCCTAGTTTTTTGGCCACTTGCTCAGCTATCTCATCTATCTCAGTGGAGGTTCTAGAGGTATGACTTGTAGAACTATCAGAGTCCTTATAGAGTTTGGATAGTCCTAACTCCTCACCCAAGTTGTCTTCTATGTCAATGCATATCCGTACACACTCTTCTATGGATCTAGGCTCTTTCAAGTACACATATGATCTTAATTTTGTGCTCAATAGGCCATCTAAAAACAGTGCCACCTGTTTGGCTGATGTGGGTAATTCTGGTACAGGGCATCTTTCCAAGTACTGCCTAAACCTTCTTCCTGCAAGTCGCACTGTTTCTTGGGGTGTCTGCTTGAAGCTGTGGATCAAGGATGATGTGTTATGCCTGATACCGCTTTTGGAAAATTCCACAATGAATTCTTCTAGTAGCTGACCTATCTCTCTATAGTTGCGACTGTTTAGAGGTTGAAACCAAGCTAGGGCAGTACCCTTAAGAGTCAAACCAAATGCCTCGAACTGGGTGAATAAGTCTTCAACCTGTTCAGCTCTTAGCACTTGTTTGAACTCCGCCACATGATCATAAGGATCTCCAAATCCATCAAAGTAGTTCTTCATTGTCTTAACCACTTGAGAGGGTCTAAGGGTTCTTGAGTGCTCTCGTGGTCTAGGCAATGGGAAATCATGATCATCTCTTTGATGCCTATGAACTCTATGTCTCTCCCTTTCAGGTCTTTCCGTTCCATATCCTGATCTGTCTCTGCCTACAGTGTCTGCAAAGCTTACCTCCGGTCTCTCTCTAGTTCTTTCCCTGTGGGTTTCATGACCCTTGGATGATCCGGCTCCTTGGAGGCCCTGGGAAACATTAGATCTTGGTGGAGGGAAAATTGATTCACCTTGCCAAGTGTAAGCATGTCTGTCATTATCTGATACTAAGAATAATTTTTGAGATGTGTGATCTAGATAGACAACTTTCCCTGGTGTCTCTGGATCCTTGAATTCATAGATGGTGACTACTGGGCTGGGTTGATCTGGCCTAAATCTCCAAAAGGCTTCCTCCGTTTCTCTATTCACGAATAGTTCTATGCTTTTATTATCTTGAGGAATCCATTCTGGAGTGAGCACTCTGGTTAAGACTGACTTGCCTCTAGGGGTCTTGGGTTCTCCTCCTAGGTCTCCTTTCTCTAGGTCTCCTATCTCGTTCTCAGGAATGATATTTCCAAACTCATCTGTCCTATCTGGTAAGTTGGTAACCACATACATGGTTCCTTCCTTATCAATGTAAGCACCCTCTTCGAACTTGACTACTGGGTGTTCAAGTCCAAAGGGTTGGTCAGGATTCTTGAGTTGAACCACTGATCGCCTTAGACCATCCTCATAGATGCGAGCACCTAATTGGTTGGTCCGGATATACTCCAATTGGGTCTTATAGGGGCCTTCTGGTGTCTGTAAATGAGCAGTGCCTGAGCCCCGTGTGGGTCTCTCCATGCTAAAAGACATTTCTGAGTCACTGGTTTCTGAACTTAGCGTGTAAGGAAAACCACTAAGCTGTTGAGCCCAAGATTTGGCTGTATGGTTGACACTAGCCTCAGATGATCTGATGCTTTGTCTATCCTTGCCTAAGTGTCTGCCAGATCTCAGGTTCATAAGCCTTGGCTTCTAGTCCCAAAGTTCTCTTATATTGCTCAAAATCCTTTGGAACACCTTGGTTTTCTAGTTTTCCTGAGGGTCAACTTCAAAATACCCTATCTAATAATCCTGGTATTATTTTTACCATAACCAGTCGATGTTTTGGTTGTACTCCCCATGAGCTTTCCAACAAAACCAAAATCACAGCAAACGGATTTCGTATGAGAAAGTTATGCCAGTTCAGGGTTCTGGGGTTTAAAACAGAGAAACAGGATCTCTCTGGGAACTCAGAACATGCGATACGATACCAGATTTTCCACGATACGATACCTTTGTCTTACACGACACCCCTTCAGACGATACCACCTAGACGATACGATACCACTAGGATAACTGCGATCGCGATACCAACCTCACGATACGATACCTCAAGGTGCACGATACGATACCAGAATATCAGACGATACGATACTGTGACCGTCGCGATACGATACCACGGGATTGGACGATACGATACCGTTGAGGCGATACGATACTGAAATTGGAGGCGATACGATATCTCTAATTTTGCACGATACGATACTAGAAATTTGACGCGATACGATACTAGTATAGCCCACGATACGATACCACCGGGGCGACCGCGATCGCGATACCAACACTTGACGATACGATACCAGAATGGTATCGCGATACCTCAAGTGGGCATGCACGATACGATACCTCAACAAGTATCGCGATACACGGGAGTTCTGGTATCGCGATACCACAACTCAACCGGACACGATACTTGGAGATTTTGACACCCAAATTCAAAAATTTTTGCAGATTTGTGTACCTTGTGTCCACCTTGTCACTTCTATCAGCCTGTAGATGCAAAGTCACTCTCCAAAGTCACGATACAACGCTCGCGATACCAGGCGCTGTTCCTCTCACGCCGCGATACCACCGCTCAGATTCTGGTGTTTTTGAGAGTTTTTCAGTGTTTTTCTTCAGCGTTTTTGGTTCTCAGCTCCTCCTAAGCTTGTTCCTCACAGCCACGAGTAAAAAAACGAGTGAATGTAGTGATGAAAATGGAAAAAATCAGAGAATACGAAGAGGGAAGAAGATGATGATGAAGGTGAAGATGAAGAAGAAGAAAAAACTCAGAAACTGAACTGAAAATGGTGATTTTTTACCTTCCAACGTCGCTACTCTACGTCTTACCGTCACACGCTCGTCCTCCAAGCTCTCTCCCCGGCAACGGCGCCAAATTTGGTGTCACTCTAGCACAATGGTGAGTACCAACGTGAGGAGATACACCTCATAAATGTCAATCCGTGGAGACGTGAGGACCGGTATGAAGACCGTGAGCAAGTGATGGCACAAGTGCGTGAGTGAAAGCACACAAGCATGCACACACATACACACACACGCGCACAAAGTAAGAGCAAGGAGTGGAACAATGGAAGGTCTTCGATTATACAAAAGCTCTCTTACAAAGCTGAAATCTACAACAAGCCAACCTCAAAAATGAGCTCTCCAGCCCTTTTTATAGTTTTTGAGTGGTTTTGGCCCTGTCCAGACCTAGTGTCCGGCCTAGTTAAAAAATAGGTTCCAGGGCTTATTTGGGGGCTCAAACGGAGTCTAAAAATTATGAAAATTGGTAGGATGGTAGTTCTAATACTCCTCAAGCTCAAGGACTCCTCGGCTTGAACAAAATGGAGTTAAAAAAATGGAAAATGGTATTTACAATGGTTTTTAGTGATAAAAATCACTATTTTTGTAGGGATTTCTTCTGAAAATTTGACAGGTGCTTCTTGGAGCTCCCTACTTGCTCCTTCTTCTTGTGTGTCCACTTCCTTGATGCACTTCCATTCTTTATCCTTGATCTTGAGCTTCAACAACATATATACACACACGTACACATACACATATACATGCAAACATATACACATACATATATGCATACATATACACATATACATACATATAACATAAACACACATATACATATCCACATATATACATACACACATACACATGCATTCATATACACTCATTCATACAAAATACATGCATTTATCCCACAATAATGTGTATTTGTGTATATGTGAATATGTGTGTATGTGTAAATGTGTATATGTGAATATGTGTGTATGTGTAAATATGTATATGTGAATGTTTATGTATGTAAATAATCAGATTATTAATATCAAATACCATTATTTGTAGATTACCATCAATCACATGGAACTCCACCACCGTCTCCTAATCGTGCAAGGACTATATACTGTAAGTATATCAAACTTTTAATTTTAAATATATTTGATAGATACATAACTAATAAGTTTTTTTGTTTCTTGTTATAATTAGATTCTCATCAATCAGAGGGTACTCCACCACCTCCTAGCCATGCAACAACTTCACATGCCTCATTTATCAGAAGCTTCTATGAGGAGGCTACGCAAAAGTGATCTTGTGGAATATGCAAGGTTGAAAGATCTATATTCAAAAGAAGATGAAGTACAAGATTTGTGCGACAATGATGAAGATGATTGCATGGCAAATTTTATTGAGGATTGGTATCAAAATGACACAAAGAGCATTGATATTTCTAAAAGAGAAATATCTTTGAGAGGAATGTCTAAAGCATGTATATGAAGGAAGTGGTTTGACACAACTAAGTGTGAGCTTACTTATTCTCAATCTTCAAAATCGTTTTGGATGGAGTAATGTATCTATTTTGACACTATTAAGGTATAATTTTTACTTTTCTATCTATTTATATATATAGATGCCTAAATATACACATATAAATACATGCATATATAGACATACACATATATATACATGAATGTATACACACAAACAAACATACACACACATATACACACATACACATGTTGTGAGAGTAAGGTTAAATTATACATACCTGTATTGAATGAAGATATTTTGTCCATCTAGCCTTTGGAATTGTCCACCCAGTCTCTAGAATCTTCCTGACACATCTGCTTCTCCTATTCTAGTTGACCTAATACCTACGCTGCTAACTCCTTGAAATATTAAGTATGAGTTAGCTATGGAGGTATTAAGTCATTTAAAAAATAGGAGAAGTAAATTTACCTCAAAGAATTTGAAGGATGGAAGAATAACTTTAAAGGATGGGCAGACACAAAGTGTCCATTTAGTGCAGGTTTTTGTTTTTGCCTTAGCTACGGTAAGAACAAGAACTTGCATTGAATGAACACTCTATCGCCACCCATACTTTAGAACTATTCATCCATCTTCCAAAATTATCAAGAGAAATTTGCTTGTCTTATTTTCCAAATGACCTAATACCTCCATAGTTAAGTGATACTTAATCCTTGTAAACAAATATGTAATTCTTAGTTAGCAAGGCAGGTAATAGATTGACTATAAAATGGGAGACATCCAAATGATTCAGTGGTCTAGATATGAAAGTCTAAGAACCACAATATATAAAAAAAATAAAAACAAAATCAAATATACAACAGCTACACATGCATACATACATACATACATACATACACATTCATACATACATACACATAGATACATACATACACATATATACACACATACACATACATATATGCATGCACATATGCATACAGATATATACATACATATACACATATAAAACATATATATATATATATATATATATATATATATATATATATATATATATATATATATATATATATATATATATATATGTATATATATATATGTGTGTGTGTGTGTGTATGTATGTATATTTATTTATTTATTTTTATTAATATGTCTTTTCTTCATGAACTTACAAGTTATTATTTGAAAAGTTTTTACCACGTCAGAATATTCTTCCTACCTCACATGATGAAATGAAGAAGATAATCAACAATCTTGGTATAGATTATCAATGTATACATGCATGTCCTAATGATTGTATTTATAGAGGTGAATACACAGACTCTTTAACATGTCCAAAATGTCAATCTCTATAAGGACGAAGAAACTAAAATCCCAAAAAAGGTATTGAGACATTTTCCATTGGCTTCACAGATTAGACATATGTTTCAAAGCCCCAAATTATCAAAGCTTTTGACATGGGGACATGATCATAAAAGTATTGATGGAATGATCATAATTCCTCATGATAGTATTGCTTTTCAACATATTGATTCTACATTATCTGATTTTGCACAAAATCCACAGAATCTAAAGTTAGGAGTTGCATTAGATGGGGTTAATCCATTCTCCATGAAATCTAGTAAATGGTCAACATGGCCAGTGGTAGTCATAAACTACAATCTTCCACCATATCTTAGCATTAAAAAGGAACATTTAATGCTTTCACTTTTAATCCCAAGGAAAAGACAAGTTAAAGATATGAATATATATCTTGCTCCTCTCATTGACGATCTCCAAGAGTTATGGAGAGGTATTAATGTCATTGATGTATCGAAAAGCATCAATCAAAGATACATTACAGTTCATGGTATTGTGGCTTGGACTATTCACAATTTTCCAGGATATGGTGTTTGTTCAAGTATTAATGTAATTTTTATATTCAATATGCATACAAATAAATGTGAGTTAATCTAATTATATTTTTATTGTTTTCATGATGTAGGAATATCTACTAAGAGTTATAAAGCTTGTCCATATTGTGGTGATTGGTTGAGACCAATCTATAGTAAGAATCTCAACAAAAATATTTATCTTTGACATTGGCAATTCTTGCCTGATGATCATCCATTAAGATCTAAAAGAGAAGCGATACATTTTAAACGAAAGCTTGAAACAGGTCAGTGTCCACAACCTATGACGCCTATCGATTGGTATAAAAAATGGACAGATGGATCTCTGATAGATCCAGAATCAGAAATCTTGAGTGATGATGAAGATAATAAGTATGTGAAGAGAGGTAAAGGAAAATTGGCATTGCCAGAGAATATATCAATATGGTATTCTTTGAAGTATTGGAAAGAGTTAAAAGTATGTCATCTTCTAGATCCTATGCATATATTCAAGAATATTGGTTATTCATTATGGCAGCATCTTCTTGAACTAAAAGATACCATAGCATCAAGGAATGATTTGAAGGATCAAAACTCAAAACCAAAGTTATGGCTAGTTTTTTATAGAGATCGAGAGGAAATGACTTATGCACCTACTTCTTGGGTACTTATGACAAAAGAGATACATGCTATCAACAATAGGATTCAATTGATTCGGACTCCTACAAGATAAGGAGCATCTTTCCAGAACATGTTTACTATGGATGATAAGAGATTATCTGGGTTAAAGACATATGATTGGCATAACTTTTTGAAACATATTTTACCTTTGGTTATCGATGAATGTACAATTAAAAGAGTACAAGATGTGATCTATCGTATTGGATTGATTATAAGGTAATTATGATACTTTTATATTTAATATATATGAATATTTGATATCTTTTATTTTTGAATTTACTTCTTTATAATTTTTTTAATGATATGTATAGGTGGATTACATCAAAAGAGATTGACAAGAACTCGATCCCACAAAAAAATTGTGAATGCAAAGAGCTACTATGTTTGATGGAGAAAGAGCTTCCTACTTCATTTTTTGATATTTAGGTTCATTTATTAGTCCATCTTTTAGATGAAATAGAGATTGTAGGTGTTGTCAACACTCAATGGATGTTTTGGATTGAGCGATTTATGGGAATATTAAAAGGTTATGTGTGACAAAGAGCGAAACCAGAAGGATCCATGGCAAAGTGTTGGATGCTTGAAGAGTACATGTACTATGTTAGTGAGTACCTTGAAAGAGTTCTTGAACAAGCTCCACATGCATGGACCAACTAGTCTTCTTCAAAAATAACAAATGAGGTATTATCAGGTAAGGGAGTGCCATTTTTATTTAGATTCCAAGAAAAAAAATGATGTTTCTACTTTTGTAGCATATAATAGTGGATGCATGTAAGCATTCCTTAGCAAGTACGGACAAAAACTTCAGAATCTCTAAAGTAAAAGATGGAGAAACAAAAGATATAGACGTAATCTCGATAAAATGAGATTACAAATCTATCTTCTTTCACGGATTGGCTATATAGTTGTTTGCAACACGCCAACGCAGATAATGAAGAAATCTCAGATGAGTAGAGAGAGTTAATGATAGGTTGTGAACAAAAGGTAATTTTATTTAAATAATATTTGTTTTCTTTTTCATATATGTATATTAGTTTCTCTTTACTAATTTAATTTATTTTGCAAGCTCGAATGTTCACTAATATGTGGGCTTTTGGACAACATATTAAAATCAAAGCCATTGATTCTTTACGTAAAACAGAGGATTCTAGTATTGTTGCTTCTTTAAAGCAACTATCACATGCTAGCTCAAAAGACACAAACCTTATAGATGGCAAACTTGGTTACGTGGGAACTCTTGTTGGTATCTATGAAATATCATTTTGTACATTCAAACAGGTAGAAAAAAGTTTATATTTTTTATGATAGAGTTTATTATTTTTTGAAGCACCTAATAATGGTTTTTTGTTTTTATATATTTTGATAGGTCATTTTGAAGGTTGACTGGTTTCAAGCCAAGTATAAAGGTAGTAATTCCACATTGAAAAAGGAATTATCTGGGTTTTGGGCAATTGATTCTTCCAAGGTAATGCAATTTAATAAAGAACTATATATTCTTCCTATGCATATTGAACAAGCATTTTTTTATAAAAACCCAGATGCTAATGCTTGGTGGCAAATCACTCATGTTCAACCTAGAGGTAGGTCATTGTTTGAACAGTTTATTGTTAGAGAGATCGAAGAAAGTCCTCTTGATTATGCACTATCAGATATTGATACATCAACATCTGAAAGAGAAATTAGAATCATTATACATGATAATGATACTAATCTTTTTGATGAAGAGGATAATACTCTACATGTTGATTCTACTGATGATGAAGAGGAATTACCAAAAATTGATATTAATCCATCAATAGATGATGTCATTCATGAGAACACAAATTTAACAATAGAAGAAATAAATGAAATCAATAAGGATAATGAAGATGAGACTATATTGATGTCTTACCAAAATGATGGCAATAATGAAAACATATGAACATATTAGATAGTAAATTCTACTCTAGTTATTGATCAATAACTTGAATCATTTGAATGGATATCAGATAATAGATTCTTCTTTATTCAACTAGAATATCGATGAATCCTACTAGAGAGATGAAATTATCTTCTTTTAAGTTAGAACATGAAGCTCAGGGGTATGCCTAATTATTTTATATATAGCTTTATCTTCGAGGAGCAATTTTCTCTCATGTATGTATGCATATGTGTGTGTATTCATGTGTATTATATGTATACATGTGTTAGTATGCACATATATGTGTTTCACGCATATGTATGTATTTGCATGTGTGTGATATATATATACATGTGTTAGTATGCACACGTGTATATATGCATACGCATTTGTGTAACATATGCAAGTGTGTTTATAATTGTGTATGCATGTATAAGGATACATGTGTGCATGTAAGCATGTATATGTGATGTGTACATGTATATATGTATATGTGTCTATGTGTAAATGTGTACATGTAAATATGTATGCATATATATATATATATATATATATATATATATATATATATATGTGTGTGTGTGTGTGTGTGTGTGTGTGCATGCATATAGGCATGTATGTGTGATGCATAATGTATCTACTCCATTTGGTATTTATGTATGTGTATCTACATGATGTGTATGTATCTTTATATATATTATGATCCTCATTGATTCGAGTAGCTATATATAGAGGCATAAGGTTGGGAGGAGAGACATCTCTCTAGTAGGTGGTCGGAGGAATAGATGCAATGTGTACATATACTTCAATCATATGGCTAAAAGGCTGAATGAGAGTTTTGTAAACCCCTAATATCAAAATTAGTGTTTCCGAATTAGGATTTTTGAAATAGGATTTCTAATTAGAATATTTATAATAGGGTTTTTGAATTAGGATATGTACACACACACACATATACATATATATATATATATATATATATATTTATTTATTTATTTCTTTATTATTTATTTATTTATTTATTTATTTATTTATATATATATATATCCTAATTCATATATATAATTCATATCGTAATTTATATGTATACATGTGTTAGTATGCACATATATGTGTTTCATGCATATGTATGTGTTTGTATGTGTGTGATATATATATACATGTGTTAGTATGCACACGTGTATATATGCATACACATTTGTGTAACATATGCAAGTGTGTTTATAATTGTGTATGCATGTATAAGGATACATGTGTGCATGTAAGCATGTATATCTGATGTATATATGTATATGTGTCTATGTGTAAATGTGTACATGTAAATATGTATGCATGTATATATATATATATATATATATATATATATATATATATATATATATATATATATATATATATATATATATATATATATATATATATATATATATATATATATATATACATAGACACATATACATGTATATATGTATATGTGTCTATGTGTAAATGTGTACATGTAAATATGTATGCATGTATATATATATATATATATATATATATATATATATATATATATATATATATATATATATATATATATATATATATATATATATATATATATATATATATATGTGTGTGTGTGTGTGTGTGTGTGTGTGTGTGTGTGTGTGTGTGCATGCATATAGGCATGTATGTGTGATGCATAATGTATCTACTCCATTTCGTATTTACGTATGTGTATCTACATGATGTGTATGTATCTTTATATATATTATGATCCTCATTGATTCGAGTAGCTATATATAGAGGCATAAGGTTGGGAGGAGAGACATCTCTCTAGTAGGTGGTCGGAGGAATAGATGCAATGTGTACATATACTTCAATCATATGGCTAAAAGGCTGAATTAGAGTTTTGTAAAACCCTAATATCAAAATTAGTGTTTTCGAATTAGGATTTTTTTGAAATAGGATTTCTAATTAGAATATTTATAATAGGGTTTTTGAATTAGGATATGTACACACACACACACAAATATACATATATATATATATATATATATATATATATATATATATATATATATATATATATATATATATATATATATATATGTATGTATGTATGTATGTATGTATGTATATTATATATATATATATATATATATATATATATATATATATATATATATATATATATATATATATATATATATATATATATATATATATATATATATATATATATATATATATGCATGTGTGTGTATGTATGTGTATGCATCTGTGTGTATGTATGTGTATCTATACGTGCGTATGCATGTGTGTGTATGCATGTGTATCTTTATGTGTGTATGCATGTGTTGTGTGTGTATGCATGTGTATGTGTATATATGTATGTAAATATGATTATGTGAGTCTACATGTGTACATATGATTATGTATGTGTATGTGTATATGAGTATGCGTATGTGTATGTGAGTATATGTATGTGTCTATGTGTGTATTCATTATATGTGTGTAACTGCATGCATGTGTATGCGTGTGTAAAAATGTGCATGTATGTGTGTGTATGTATAAATGTGCATGTATGTGTATATGTGTGTAAATGTGCATGTATGATGTACATGTGTGTATGCATGTATTTGTACCTCTAGTTGCACTCTTTTCTCTCTCTCTCTCATATACATACATACATACATAAACACACATACTCATATCCACATATATATACATAAAAGCAATGCATACCGTGCATGATCACGACAATGAGCCATAAGTGTTTGCATCTCTTTTAGACACCACTTATGCGATCATAGTGTCCCAAACTTTGTCTCAAGTGAACTAAGTACATATTTTTCATCCCTCTCATCATGCTCACGACAAAAATAAAAAAAAATCATGTAAATAAAACATAAAATATTTATTTCAATTTGTATGTAAAATTTATACTTACTTCCACAGCAAGTGGACAAAGTGCAGGTAAGAGTCGCATAATGCTTGCATTCTTCTCTTGAACTCCAATCCATTCCCTATATACACTATATTCCCCTCTGGCTCTATATCGCACTCTAGCCCTAAAGTGCCATTGCATGTCCTCATAGGCACCTGTGCTCTGCTCTCATGATCTAGAGGTGGTATAGGTGTCCTGAAAAGAGATAGATAAAAATAAATAAAAATATGTGTTATAATATCATTAGAAAAAATGTGAAAAAAAACATACCTATGAGCAGATAGTTGTCTTCCTGCATGTGGAGCCATAGAAGAGCCCTCCTCTAATCACTGGGTAAGCATCTGGATCATAAAATCCAGCTCCTCATCAGGCATCTTTGAGTACTCATGCATGATTATCCCTAAAGTATCAGACAAAACTCTTGTTGTCATAATACTTTTTATGAGAGTGAGTTTTGCCTTTCTCTCTCTACTAGGATCCATAATACCTATACATATAAAACAAAATGGGTTAGAAATCAATATATGTACGTGTACATATGTATGTGTGTATATGTGTACGTAGGTGTATATGTGAGTGTGTGTATGCATGTAAGCATGTATGTATGCATATGCATGTGCATTATGTATGCAAATGTATGCATGTGTGTATGTGTGTGTGTATGTGTGTGTATGCATGTAAGTATGTATGTATGTATGCATATGCAAATGCAATATGTATGCATATGCAAATGTATTATGTATGCATATGCAAATGTATTATGTATGCATATGCATATGCATTATGTATGCATATGCATTATGTATGCATATGCATATGCATTATGTATGCATGTATATCTATGTGTGTGTATGTGTCTCTATGTGTGTGTATGTCTCTATGTGTGTGTCTATGCATATGTGTGTGTGTATGTGTCCATATGTGTGTGTATGTGTGTGTGTATATATGTGTGTCTATGTGTGTGTGTGTGTCTATGTGTGTGTCTATATGTGTATATATGTGTGTATTTGTATATATGTGTCTATATGCATGTGTATGTATGTGTGTAAATATGTGTGAATGTGTGTATGTGTGTGTATGTGTGTGTGTAAGTGTGTATGTGTCTATGTGTGCATGTGTGTGTGTATATGTCTGTCTCTATGTGTGTATATATGTGTGTATCCATATATATGTATCTATATGCATGTGTATGTGTGTGGATGTGTGTATGTGTGTGTAAGTGTGTATGTGTCTATGTGTGTGTGTGTATATGTGTGTGTATCTGTGTGTCTGTGTATGTGTGTATGTGTGTATGTGTCTATGTGTGTATGTGTGTATGTGTATATGTGTGTATGTGTGTAAGTGTGTGTGTGTGTCTATGTGTGCATGTGTGTATGTGTGTATGCTTGTGTGTATGCATGTGTAAGTGTGTCTGTGTATGTGTGTGTGTGTATGAGTGTATGTGTGTGTGTGTGTCTATGTGTGTAAGTGTGTGTGTGTGTGTCTATGTGTGTGTGTCTATGTGTGTGTATGTCTGTGTGTACGCATGTGTATGTGTGTGTGTGTGTAAATCTATGTGTATATGTGTGTGTATGTGTCTATGTGTGTGTGTCTATGTGTGTATGTGTATGTGTGTGTATGTGTGTGTATGTGTATGTATGTGTGTGTATGTGTGTGTATGTGTGTGTATGCATGTAAGCATGTATGTATGCATATGCATGTGCATTATGTATGCATATGCATGTGCATTATGTATGCATATGTATGCATGTGTGTGTGTATGTGTGTGTGTATGTGTGTGTATGTGTGTGTATGTGTGTGTATGTGTGTGTATGCATGTAAGTATGTATGTATGCATATGCATTATGTATGCATATGTATGCATGTATGTGTATGTGTGTGTATGTCTCTCTACGTGTGTGTGTATGCATATATGTGTGTGTATTTATATGTGTGTGTACATGTGTGTGCATGTGTGTATGTGTGTGTGTCTCTATGTGTGTATGTGTGTGTGTCTATGTGTGTATGTGTGTGTCTATTTGTGTATATATGTGTGTATCTATATATATGTGTCTGTATGCATGTGTATGTGTGTGTGTGTCTGTAAATGTGTATGGATGTGTGTGTGTGTGTAAGTGTGTATGTGTCTATGTGTGTGTATATGTGTGTGTGTGTGTGTGTCTATGTGTGTATGTGTGTGTGTCTATGTGTGTATGCGTGTGTCTATGTGTGTGTATATGTGTGTGTGTATGCATGTGTATGTGTGTGTGTGTGTAAATCTGTGTGTATGTGTGTGTATGTGTGTGTATGTGTGTGTATGTGTGTGTATGTGTCTATGCATGTATGTGTGAGTATCTATGTGTGTATGTGTGTGTCTATGTGTGCATATACATGTGTATGTGTATATATATGTGTGTATGCATGTGTATGTGTGTGTCGAAATGTGTGTGGATGTGTGTTTGTGTGTGTGTAAGTGTGTGTGTGTATGTGTCTATGTATGTATGTGTGTGTATGTGTGTGTCTATGTGTGTACGTGTGTGTGTCTATGTGTGTACGTGTGTGTGTGTGTCTATTTGTGTATAAATGTGTGTGTATGCATGTGTATGTGTGTGTAAATCTTTGTATGTGTGTGTATGTGTGTGTATGTGTGTCTATGTGTGTGTATGTGTGTGTGTTTCTATGTGTGTATGTGTGTGTGTCTATGTGTATGTGTGTGTCTATGTGTCTATATATGTGTGTATATGGATGTGTATGTGTGTGTGTAAATCTGTGTGTATGCGTGTGTATGTGTCTATGTGTGTATGTGTGGGTATGTGTGTATGTGTGTATGTGTGTGTATGTGTGTGTGTCTATGTGTATATGTGTGTGTATGCATGTGTATGTGTGTGTCTGTAAATATGTGTGTATATGTGTGTGTATGTGTGTGTATGTGTCTATGTGTGTGTATGTGTTTATGTGTGTGTATGTGTCTATGTGTGTGTATGTGTCTATGTGTGTATGTGTATTCATGTATGTATGCATATGCATGTGCATTATGTATGCATATGTGATTATGTATGCATATGTGTGTGTATGTGTGTGTATGCATGTAAGTATATATGTATGCATATGCATATGCATTATGTGTATGTGTCTATGTGTGTATGTGTGTGTTTGTGTGTGTGTATGTGTGTGTGTGAGTCTATGTGTGTGTTGAGTCTACGTGTGTATGTGTGTGTATGCATGTGTATGTGTGTGTAAATCTGTGTGTATATGTGTGTGTATGTGTCTATGTGTGTGTATGTGTCTATGTGTGTGTATGTGTCTATGTGTGTATGTGTATGCATGTATGTATGCATATGTGTGTGTATGTGTGTATGCATGTAAGTATGTATGTATGCATATGCATATGCATTATGTATGCATGTATGTGTATGTGTGTGTATTTCTCTCTCTATGTGTGTGTATGCATATGTGTGTGTGTATGTGTGTGTGTGTCTATGTGTGTGTCTATGTGTGTGTCTATGTGTGTGTCTATGTGTGTGTGTCTATGTGTGTATGCAGGTGTAAGTGTGTGTATGCATGTAAGCATGTATGTATGCATATGCATGTGCATTATGTATGCATGTGTGTGTATGTGTGTTTACGCATGTAAGTATTTATGTATGCATATGCATTATGTATGCATATGCATTATGTATGCATATGCATATGCATTATGTATGCATGTATGTGTATGTGTGTGTATGTCTCTCTACATGTGTGTGTATGCATATATGTGTGTGTATGTGTCTATGTGTGTGTGTATGTGTGTGTATGTGTTTGTGTGTCTATGTGTCTATGTGTGTGTGTGTCTATGTGTGTATGTGTGTGTCTATGTGTGTATATATGTGTGTATCTATATATATGTGATTGTATGCATGTGTATGTGTGTGTGTAAATGTATGTGGATGTGTATGTGTGTATAAGTGTGTATGTGTCTATGTGTGTGTGTATATGTGTGTGTATATGTGTGTGTATGTGTATGTGTGTCTATGTGTGTATGTGTATGTGTGTCTATGTGTGTATGTGTATGTGTGTCTATGTGTATATGTGTGTGTCTATGTGTGTTTATATGTGTGTATATATTTGTGTGTGTCTATGTGTATGTGTGTATGTGTGTATGTGTGTGTATGTGTGTATGTGTGTGTATGTGTCTATGTGTGTATGTGTGTGTATCTATGTGTGTATGTGTGTGTATCTATGTGTGTATGTGTGTGTCTATGTGCATATACATGTGTATGTGTCTATATATGTGTGTATGCATGTGTATGTCTGTGTGGAAATGTGTGTGGATGTGTGGATGTGTGTTTGTGTGTGTGTGTGTAAGTGTGTATGTGTCTATGTATGTATGTGTGTGTCTATGTGTGTGTGTGTGTCTATGTGTGTGTGTCTATGTGTGTATGTGTGTATGTGTGTGTGTATGTGTGTGTGTCTATGTGTATGTGTATGTGTGTGTGTCTATGTGTGTATATGTGTGTGTATATGCATGTGTACATGTGTGTGTAAACCTGTGTGTGTATGTGCATGTGTGAGGGTACCTTCCTTTGAGGTTGTGTGCACTAAAGTGGTAGCTCAATCTCTCTCTCTCTCTCTCTCTCTCTCTCTCTCTCTCTCTCTCTCTCTCTCTCTCTCTCTCTCTCTCTCTCTCTCTCTCTCTCTCTCTCTCTCTCTCTCTCTCTCTCTCTCTCTCTCTCTCTCCCCCTAATCCCAACACAAATGTGCTGGGAGAAATTGAATTTTTCTTTTATAATTTAGAGCATCGGTTATGCGATGCTCTAAATATTAGGACGTCGTTTATGCGATGTCCCAGCGTCACAGGCAGTTTGCCAATGTCGGTAAGAGCATCGCTAAATAGTGACGCTCCTTGCAATGCACTTTTGTAGCATCGCATAAGCGATGCATTGCATCACTTATGCGACAAATCGTGCTTTTTTTAATAAAAAAAGTCTCGTCGCTTATGCGATGCTAGTGTCGCATAAGCGACGAGATCTACTTTTTTTTCATTGGGGGGTGTCACTACACCCCCCTATTTCTAGTAGTGGCAACTTCTCAATTGAGACATAAGCTAGAACCCAAGGTAGAAAAGTATGTTTTTATAGGGTATGATGATAAACAAATGGGTTACACGTTGTGAAGTCCATCCACAAAAAAAAATGTTTCCAAAGATGTGAAATTTGATGAACAAAGTACATGGTATACAGGTTCAAATAATACTAATACAAATTTTGAAGAAATCGTGGAGATAAGGAAAGGAAAATCCAAGATATAGATGTATGAAGATGAAAGTGATGATGATAGATATAGAAATGAAATGTGGATTAGAGAAGAGGATATACCAAGGTTTGATCCAAAACATCATGAGGTAGAGACTTCAAGACATGTAGAGATAAGAAGGTCATAGAGAGAAAGAAAGTAACCTATAAGGTACAACTATGCCATTTCTTATATTACAACCAAGAATAGATGAAGATCCACCAACATATGTTGCAAATAGATGAAGATCCACCAACATATGTTGCAAATAGATGAAGATCCACCAACATATGCAGAAGCCAAAGGTAAAGAGAATTGGGAAAGAGCAATGATGGAAGAGCACAATGTTCTACTTGAAAATGGATACACGAGAGATACCTAGACCAAGAAATCAAAAGGTAATTGTATGAAATGGGCGTATAAAACAAAAAGTTTTGCATATGGGAAAGTGTCTAGATGCAAAGCTATACTAGTAGTCAAAGGATATGCTCAGACAAAAGGTGTGGACTATGATGAAATTTATGGTCGAGTGGCTAAAATGTCTACCATAAGGACATTGATAGCTATTGCACCTTGCAAAGGATGGAAGTTATCACAATTGGATGTAAAAAAATATTTTTTTAATGGATACATTGCAAATGAAGTATACATCAAGCAACCATAGGTATTCAAAGATCCAAATGAATTAGATCATGTCTGTAAGTTCAAAGGAGCTTTGTGTTGAAGCACACCCCAAGGACTAGGAAATATAGACTTGTGAATTTCTAAATCAACTTGGATATCAAGCTTCAAAGGTAGATGGTAGTTTGTTAGTGAAGTCAAGTGAAGAAGGGTACATATATATTTGTATCTATGTTGAGGATATTATACTTACAAGTAAAAATACTCAAGGAAACAAAAATCTCAAGAGTCAAATGCAAAGAAAATTTAAGATAAGTGATTTGGGAAATTTATCTTTTTTCCTAGGCATGGACATCATTTACAGTCAACATGGAATGTATGTTACACAAGAAAGGTATTTGAAGAATCTTCTCTTCAAGTTCAAAATCGACAATTGCATACCTTCAACAACCCCATTAGAGGTAAATCAAGTAATTATGGAGGTGAAGAGTTTAAAGACATGAAGATTTATCAGAGTTTGGTAGGTAGTTTGATATATGCTACCTTAACAAGACTAGATCTTTCATATGTAGTTGGTGTTCTATCACAATTTATGCATTGTCCTAAGAAAGCGCATTGGTTTGCAACTCAAATAGTACTAAGTTGTATTATAAGAGCTTTTAATGAAGGTTTATACTATGGTTTCACTTTTGACACTAGACTTAAACTGTTTAGTGATGTAGATTGGGTAGGTAGTAAAGATGATAGAAGACCTACTCATGGATACCTATGCTAGAAAAGCTAGTATCATGGTGTTCAAATAAGCAACACGTAATTGCTTTATCATCTATGGAGGTTGAGTATAAAGGCATGGTAGAGGAAACAAAAGCATTCATATGGATGAAGACCTTGATGAAAAGTCTTGGAATTGAGCACAATGTTCGAATCATACATGGTGATAACATGAATTGACTTTATTTGGTACACAATCCTGTATTTCATGCCAAGACTAAAGGAATTGAGATTAATATAACTTTCTAAGGGGAAAGGTAATTGATAAAAAGATTGAAGTCATGTACACTCCAACAAAAGAACAAGTAGCAAATATGCAAACCAAGATTCTAGATGGACCCAAGTTTCAAAGGTTCAAAGAGATGGAAAGGATAAAGAAAAAGAACATAATCACAATTAGTGATTGAGGGGGAGTTGTTGGTGCAGATCAATCACAAAATAATGCTTATAAAGACCTAAGGAAGTCGAGCAAGTGCATGGATAAAGACAAGGAAAAGATTTGTTGTAGATAAAGATCAAGAAGAATGAAGATAGTCATAAATGAAGAATTGCAAATATGTTTGTATATATGTTCACTTGAAAGGATCCAAATAAGTGTACCATAGTTAGAAATTTAGTTAGGAAGTCAATAAGACAAGTGAAGATCAATGTATAGTTATGATCTTATTACAAATTCGTGTTTACATAAGACAATTAATGAAATTTGAAAAGTATGAGATCATCATCAATGTGAAGGGAGAAGTGTCCAGGGAAGGCTATAGATTTAGAGTAAAATCTATTCGTCCATTCTGTTAGGATGATCACGAGGATCAAAAATCCTTGTACACAGATCTAATTCAATAGAAAACCAAGTTATGGTTAAAGTTTTGTGTCCTAATTTTTCACATAGAGTGTGTATGATTCACAGGAACATTCATATATTGATGCTCAAAGTGAAGTTGCAAAAATGGAACAGCTCGTAGATCAATGTTTTGCTTTGATCTCAATGATATGTGTAAAGTTTTTCATGATTGAGTACTAGAAATTGAAGTTGCAAGGGAAGTTATGGCTAAAAGCATACTGCAAAATGGGTTAGATCCTAGGAGAAATATGCATTAGAAGGTGCATATATGAAAGTCATTATTTTGAGATACTTGTTTTAGACAAGATTTTGATCTTAATGATCACAAAGAGATTTGACAAGGATAATTAAGTATCTTTTGAACCAAAGGGTTGCACAACGATAATACAAAGTTTTGTATATGCTTTGGTGTACTAAATTTCATGGATTGTGCATGTAATGATTTCAAATCATGAAGAAAATTTCATGAAGTACAAGAAAAAGTCCATAATTGAAGAAAGGAGATAGAATTCATCTTGAAAGTGGAAATTTTTGAAGTATTTGTTGAAATTTTGGTCTATAGTTGATGTAGAAGTATTCTGAAATCAAGGTAGGCTTGACATTGGAGATTTAAAAGGTCTCCATCAATGTTAACTATGATCAACCCAATTTTTTTTCATAGGAAAAAGTTCCTTTATTTGTACATGCATAATGAAGGGGCCTTCCATATTTTTTAGCCTTATTGGGCCATAAACATGAGGGAGATATAACACCATTTTCTTGGAATAATATTCTTCACTAGAGGTAGTGACTTCATCAAACATCTTGGGATCGTTAGGAAGAGAATCTCCATACCACCCTATCTATCTAGATCCTACATATGTAATGTGGTTACCTCCTTGAATTACCCTACAGACCTTTAGTCAACCATTAAGGGTCAACCAATGCAATTGACAAAGATTAACCATAGATGGTTGACAACATCTAGTCCTACATAGTTGACCAATGGTTGTGTAACATTGTCCACCAAGGTGGTAAACTCACCATCTTATATTTTGTTTTCTTCTAAAACATATGAAAAGTTCTTGTATATGTATATCTCTTTGGTTTTGCTGATAGGGGAAATCCAAAAAGCAATGCCCTATGACTTATGAAGAGACACACACACACAGAGAGAGAGAGATTGTGTGTGAAAGACAGATAGTTCTATGCATGTGACCTATGATAATAGAGAGATGTTTAGCAACACAACTAAGTGGCACAATTAGACTAGTCAATGCATGAAGTGAAGACAAAGACAAAAATGGGGAGAGACTACAAGTAGGTTTTAGTAAATTTAGGGGGTTAGATGTAAAGAGAGAGAGAGAGAGAATAAAGGTTAGTGATAATGTGTGAAAGGGAGGGATATAATCCAAAGTAAAGAAATATAAGGGAGGGATATATTATTAAGGAAAATATGGATAAGGAGATAGAGAGAGAGAGAGAGAGTTGAAGAAGATGGAAGGGTGGAGGATGATGTTCAAGGTGTGTGTGGGAGAAAAAGAGATGAAGATGATAGAAGGATCTTTAATGGATGCATCATAAGGATAATGATTGATTATGGAAATAGGTAACAGTGATAAATTTCATGTATAGGAGTGACAAAATGCATGGTGATATAAGAAGCAAAGCTATGAGATGTCTTTATGCATTTGGTAGGGAGCTAAAAATACATGCATTAGCATTCCTAGGATGAATGCCTTACTATGATATCTTCTAGTACAACAAGGGCTATGAAACAAATACAAGAAACTAGAGTTGAAGCTGCTAAGTAACTCTGGGGGCATGAAGATTAGTACCAAGTTTCTTTGGTAGAAGCACAATGCAAGAATCAAAAGATTGAGAATCACTTGATACAAAACCTGAAGAATTCAATGCATTAATAAAAACTCTAGTAGTGATCTCGAGCCAAAACATTATTGGAAGAGGAGAAAACTTATATGGCTAAAGAATGATCATAATGTGTGGCCTCCTTGGAATGGATATTGTCTAATTATAGTATCTTTGTGGATCTTCTAAAAAAAATTGAATTTGGAAGATTGATAGAAGAGTAGAGAGAAACTATTAGAGTTTAAAGATCCAAACTTGAAGAATTGCAACAAGCATTGCAATAGGCTCAATAAGAGGATGAAGATGAAGAGTTTGAAGATATAGAGGATGATCATAATGATAACGAGAGTGACAACAATAATTATAATAATCATGGAGATGAAAACCACCCTAAGGATAATGATGATCAAAATAATGATTATGAGAATAACAATGGTTCAGATACGTACATTCACTACCTTCCATCATTTCCATCAAAACAAATTTTCCCACCCTACCTTGCCCTATTAATATATTTTGGTAGTGATGTGTGTGAACACACTATGACCTTCGAGGCACTTTTTTTCCCTCTTTAAGAGGTTTTTTTCCCTTGACCTGTATATATGCCTATAACCCTAATTGTTCATTTATCTTTGTACATTCACTTGGTAATACATTCAGTATTGTGTGTTGTGCTCCAAGTCTTTGAACACAATATCATAGAGCCTGTGCATGCAATTTTTTCCTTTTGTGTCAAACATATATACAGGTTTTGGTTCACCAGTACAAGTGCCTCAAAGTCTACTACACGTTTAACAAAGCTTGACAGGCTAGTTCTAATCAATTTTTTGAGATACAATCATTTTTTTGCATCATGGTATTTTAGTCAATGGTCATGCCTGAAAGCAATGATGTATTCTGTATGTTGGTTGTTGAGGACAAGTTAGATGGCACTAATTAACCGTTATGGGGACATATGATGCATCATCTATTGGTGGCAAAAGGACTGTGGAATATTGTGCAAGGTGTTGAAAAATGACCCACTACACATGCAAATACAGTTATTGAAGGTGATGTAGATGGCATTTGAAGATGAAAATCTTCAAATTCATGTTTGTGTTGTGGTTCTTGTTGCACCTACTACAAAGAAAGCAACTTCAATGGGATGGCACATATGCTCACACATGCATTGATAGCTTTTTCTATCAAATGTGCCATTATCCCTCATGTTCACTAGTGCAAAATAGCAAAGGATGCTTGGGATACATGTAGCACTTTATACGAGGCAAGAAATGAGGCTCATGTTGCTTACCTTTGAAAACAATTGGAGAGTGAGTATATGAATGAAGGAGATTATACGGATAGTTTTTGGACACAGATCAAATATTTGAAAGAGTAATTGATTTTTGCAGATAAAGTATTGCCACATAGTTCACTTGTGCAGACTGTTCTTAATGATTCTGATTCATATCAGATTTTTGCTTTTACTCTTTGGTTGATGATGAAAGGCAATCCAAATGCCTTAACATTTCAAGGGTTAGTCTTTGTTTTATTGCAAGAAGATCAATCTAGGTAGAACAGATTCATTATGTGTGTTGCAGACTAAGCTTTCTTAGCTAGTCAGAAGGGAAAAGGTAAATGAAGTTCATCTACTAGTAAGCAGAAATATGCTAATGTTGCACAATCAAAGAAGTAATACAAATACGAGAAGAAAACAAAAAAGTAGAAACAAATTTTCAAATAGTGTAAAGGAAATGATCATGTCATAAAGATTTGTCTAAAAGTGGCTGCAAAAGAGGCAAAGAAAAAAGAGGCTAGAATGGTTGTTGTAGAGGCCTCTATACCTAAAACAGAGTCCGCTAATCTTGTGCAGAATGAAGAATTGGCTTTTACTACTATTTGCAGCTATGGCCCATTTTCTCATGAACATTGCATGTCTATAGTAGACACAAATGTTTGGTACTTTGATAGTAGGGCAACCAAACATATTACCTTGCAACATAGTTTCTTCAGTTCATTTGAGCCTACCCCTACAAGGAATACTATCACATGTGCCAGGGAGTTGGTAAGATCATTCTGACCACTGTTGATGGTAGTTCTTTCACATTTTCAAATGCTTTGTTTGTGCCACGAATCAAGAAAAATCTTTTGTTACTTTCAACATTAGCCAAGATTAGCTTGGTTGTCAAGTTTGTTGATGATAGATGTAAAGTTCATGATCTGCCAAAATGGTGATGTTATTATTGCTTTTGGCATTTTATATCATGGGTTGTATAAGCTCATAGACTATGTGAAATCTATCAATGATTCACCATGTGCAGTTCAAGGTTCTCAACATCTCAAATGCAAAGCTTTGGCATGCACGCTTTGGTCATCTAAATTTTTCCAGTTTACTATGCCTCTCTACCCAAACTGGTCATCTAAATCTTTCCAGTTTACTATGCCTCTCTAAAAATCTAAAATGGTCTCCTCTCTACCCAAACTTGAGGCACCTTGTAAACATGTTTGTGAGGCTGTATTTTGGGAAAAATGTAGCGTTCCTCCTTCCCAACAAATGGTTCATTTTGTGCTACTCAAAAATTACAGCTTGTTGAGAGTGATGTCTATGGTCCTATGCAGACACCTTCTTTTGGGAACTACCTTTACTTCATGACCTTTATTGATGATTTTTCTAGGCATGCATGGGTATATCCATTGAAAGAAAAGTGCAAATTGTTTATGTGCTTCAAATAGTTTTTAGTTTTGGCTGAAAATCTATTAGCATGTAAAATGGGCACCTCCAAGGGGGGAATACATGTCATTTCTAATTGAGCGTGGGATAAAACTTCAATGTACAATGTCATATACACCTCAATAAAATGGACTTGTTGAATGAAAGAATGGGTCTCTCATGGAGATGGCAAGCTATGTGGTCAAAAGTCAGGCTTTACGACATAGCTTCTTACTTGACATGGTTATGTGTGCAGCATGTGTACTTAATAGGTGTCCCACCAAAGCACTACAATCTATCACTCCATATGAGGCTTGGCATGGTCCCAAGCCATCTGCTGCTCATATGTGTGTTTTTGGTTGTCTAGCATATGCATTAGTGTCTGAACAACAATGCAGGAAATTGGATGACAAAGAAATGAAATGTATTTTTGTTGGGTATAGTTCTAAAAGCAAAGGCTATCTTCTGTATCATCCATAGACTGAATGCATTTTGGTTAGCCGTGATGTTTTTTTTGTGGAAGATGCAATTCAACCATTACTTTCATGTACTAAGGAGACATTAGTTAGCTCCAAAGATGTGTATGACACTTTGTTATCTCTTTTTATAGGTGGACAATCAAGTGCTAGTCCAAATGAGGCAATTTCTCAACCTTTGTAAGTTTCACATGATGATATAGATCATTCCGTTTCTAATGCAGATTTACGTGATGTAGAGGAGGCAAAAATTGTGCCTAAATGGATGGTGCAGACTTTGCGAGATAGCAAATTATATGCACCTTTATCATATTGTACTCGTTCAGGCTCTCATAGTGCTTCTTTTGCATTAGATTGCTATGTTATGGTTGCCTCTAGTATTTGTTATGAGAATGGGCCTATTTCTTTTGATGAAGCACAGAATTCAAAAAATTGGATGGTTGCTATGCAATCTTAACACGATGCCATTATGAAAAATGTACCTGGTCATTATGTGATTTGCCTCTTGGCAAAAAGGCCATTGGCACTAAATGGGTATACAATCTCAAGTATAAGCTTCATGGAACACTTGGTAGGTATAAGGCTAGGCTTGTTGCAAAAGGTTGTGCTCAAGAGAGAGGCATTGATTTTGATGAGACATTTGCTCCAACATGCCAAATGACTATAATATGTAGCATTTGTGCACTTGTGGCTCACCACAATTGGAATCTACATCAGCTGGACATTAAAATTACATTTTTGAATGGTGATTTACATGAATAAGTGTATGTATTTGAGCTCTGCAGTTATGTCCAAAACGTGCATGAAAACAAAGTGTGCAGGTTGAAAAAGGCATTATATGGTTTGAAGCAAGCACCACGTGCTTGGTATGAAAACATACATGCCTACTTCATTGGACATGTTTTTGAGATAGTCCAACTAAGAGCACCTTATATGTTAATCGTGCAAATGATGTGCTTGTGATCATTGTTTTCTATGTTGATGACATGCTACCCACTGGTGCTAATGAGAAGCATATTGCTAATTTTAAGGCTGATTTGAATGCCTCTTTTGAGATTTCATATTTGGGGCATTTGCATCATTATTGGGGCATTTAATTTATGGAAGTTGATGGTGGAATAGCTCTATGTCAAACAAAATATATTGCACATTATTGTAGTGTTTTGGCCTTGAAGATTGCTAACATATTGCCATTCCTATGGAACTAGGTTTTTGGTTGAGTCTTCATGATGCTAGAGATGCATTTGATGTTGTTCAGGAAAAGTCGCACACATACCGAAAAGGCATAGCCCAAACAGTTGTAACCTTTTTTATTAATGAAAAGAAGTGTGCGTGAGACAGAGGGTATGTCGTCGCCGGACTGTAGTCTGGGTGAATGCCTGAAGTGGAGTGTAGCGTGCATTGTTGATACTCTGAGTATTACGTCACTCTATTAATTAAGTTTAGTAATGTGTTAAGTTTTGATGAAGTATTAAGTTAAGTGACATTGCGGTAAAGTGATGAAGTTGTGCAGTCGTACGTATTATGGTGAAGCATGTTGTAATACGCAGAATAGATAAGTAGTTGAAGAATAATCTAATTCAGTGCGTTAAGTTGGTGTAGTAGCATATAACTGAATCTGTAGATTTGGGAAAATACAAACAGGGCCTCTGTTTTACAGACCCCTAACCATCCCAAGAACTCAAATTTGATAAACAGTTTTAAACATTAGTTTAACACTGGCGCCATCTGTGGGAAATGGAGTAGCCAGTTGAAGAAAAGATTAAAGATCGATGAAGAATCCTTTGATATATGCTAGTAACATGCTTCGGTGAATCGTATCCCAAATACGGAAGTGATCCACATCTTTGGGCAGTTCTGAATTTGTTAGGAACACCCTCTAGTGGTAGAAATGATGAACAATCAAGTTCAGTTACAAAAGGCTTAGTCCAGCAAGCCAGTGGCAATTTTGGTGGCAGTTAAGTGCTGTGTAGAAGCAGTTCGGTAGAGTGCGGCGATAATCTGGTGTGTTCCAGTGATAGTCCGATACTTTCTGAAGACAATACGTTAGTTTTTGGTTGTACTTCGACGCTGTCTGGTGACAGTTCAGCGCTACCCGGTGACAATTCGATGATCTCCGGTGACAATTCGGTGATAGTGCACTATTGTTCGGCAGGAATTTACTGCATTCACCATTTTTAGGTGCAAGTCTAGCCAATTTCGACACTAAGGGAGAGAAAGGGCTGTTAGATTTTGAGCTAAGTAATCGGTTCAGAGACATCTTTGGACCGAAAAGTTGGTAAAGTGACCATACGGTCCAGGAACATCAAGCAACACTTCCTCAAAATTTAGGCAACATGAGTAGTTCACAACAACAACAACAGATTATTCCACCGCGTCCAATGCCAGCCGGAGTCACGTACACAAAATTTGGAGGTTTTCCGAGAGATGATCCTGATGCGCATGTGCCGACATTTGAAATTAATTATGCAGTTTTGAATTACCCATCAGACCCTGCTTATAAAGCCATTGTGTTCCAGTCAACTTTGGTTAATGAGGCTGCATGCTGGTTAACCGAGTATGACCTGAATCATTTCTAACAGTATGATGATGTGAAGGATGCATTCCTGTAACGATTCCGGTTAAAGAAAAACCCAGCAGAAATTTTTGATTACTTGTAGAATAATAGGCAGAATCCACACGAGAATGTACAAGACTATGCCACTTTATTTCGGACGCATTTACGGCAATTACCACCAGCGCATGCCAATTTACCAGATGACATCATTACTCAATGGTTCATAAACAGATTAAACCCCCAATTGAAAGAGATCATGATTATACGATGTGTGGGAGGAATGACCTTGGATGTCGTAATCACTATGGCGTTACAGTTAGAAAATAAAGTGGGTGGATTCACTGAAGATCTAGAGTGGTTGAAGGCATCCAAGCATTCAAACCAGGATCCTCTGAAACAAATTTACTGTACTAAATGTAAAAACACAGGACACAGCAGCTCAGCATGCGCTCTGAATCAGATGTACTGCATTATTTGCCATACAGCGGACCACGCTACGGAGACCTGTCCTTATAATGCAAAGGTACAGAGCAGAGCGGCTGTCAATGCCATTATTTAGGAACAAGGGCAACCGGCCAGTCACTACGTACCACCATAAATGAGGAATACTCCTTACCAAGGATATAAGAATTATAGAGGAGCTCGGTCAACTAACTTTGGACAAACTCGGTGGAATGCGGGTACAGCAGGTGAAGGTGCATCTCCTCCACCACCTTAATGTCATTTTTATGGTGAAATAGGGCATATATGTAGGTATTGTAAAGATGCGGCTGAGTGCGATAAAAGGAAAAAGGAATGAGAACAACCGATGGCAAATATGGTGTATATTTCAGTAGTAGACACTCAAATAGCAGTGGTGCAAACACGCTCTGGAAAGCAATTACAGCCAGCTACAGAGATTTTTGAACCTGGAATTCGTGAACAGTAGAAGGTGTCTACTAAAGCAAGCAAATGGGAAACCCAGGAACAAACTGTTTTTCTTGACCTAGTTCCGGTGACGTAGCAAAGCCTACCATAGGCCGTACCAGAAGGAAGAAATCTAACCCAAACAATACCGGAGTCCCCATCGGACTCCATATCGGAAACAACAAAATTTGATCTAGTGTGGGATGTCTTATCCAAGGCGTCAATTACACTACCATTCGTACAATTATTGGCTTTGGTCCCTGGCGTGCACCAATTGTTCCAGCAACAGGTCAATCCAGGACCTTCATGTGCTCCTTCGACAACAACAATTCAACCCAAACTTGATCCGACAGTGGATCATACGGTGCCCTTGATTACGGTCTGGTATAAGAATCATAAAATCAGTCAAGTACTAATTGATGGAGGTTCTGGTATAAATATTGCAATAGCAGCACTTTGTCAACGGATGGGATGGACACAAATCGAACCTGTCCATTTTTTTGTCTGAATGGCTGATCACTCCCGAATTCATCCGATTGGATTGGTGCGAGACATTCCTATTAATCTGCAAGGAGCTTTATTTAAAATGACCTTCGTTGTTCTGGAATTACAAGAATCCAGCCTTGATTATAACCTGCTCTTTGGACGACCATGGTTAAAGCAAGCTAAGGTAGTTCAGGATTGGTCAGCACATGAATTGATTTTTAATAATAACCACCGGAAATATGTTGTTCCACTGGACAACATGAAGCCTTGCGACTTGCATGCACGACCATATGTAGCCGAGCCTATACACATGTTGGATGGTCTTTCAGATGATGAAGAGGAAGCTTTTCTTAAAGCCAACAAGGACCTGATGGCACTCAAAACTGTGGATTTACAAATGGTTGTAGATAACTGGAGTCTAGCAGCCTGTACGATAGTACCATTGACCGGTGAACCAGAATCAAGGGCACCACCGACCTTGGATGATATGACGCTACAGCAATTGCTTCAGCTAGTTGATTACTTTACCATGTCTCGGCAGTTTTATGTATCGGAAGACCAATTGGTTACCTGCAACTTAGGTGATGAAGCCAATCCGCGGTCAGTGAAGATTAAGGCAGGACTATCAGAGACCTTCCAAGATAATTTATTGCAACTATTACGAGAATTCTCTGATGTATTTGCTTGGGATTACCGTGATATGAAGTGGTTGGATCCGCGCATCTATCAACACCGGGTTATGCTAAAACCAGATGCCCGGCCTATTAAACAACCCAGCTATAGAATGAATCCTCACTATGCGGCTCAAGTCAAAGCAAAATTGGATCGATTACTGAAGGTTGGGTTTATTGTCCCCATCGAGCATGCGGAGTGGATTTCCCCCATTGTCATAGTCCCTAAGAAGAATAAGCAATTACGGATATGTGTGGACTACCGGAAATTAAATGCAACAACAGTACTTGATCCATTCCCTCTACCGTTTTTGGACACAATGTTAGATGATGTAGCAGGTCGCGAGACGAACTCCTTTTTGGATGGATATAGTGGTTATAACCAAGTACGAATGGCAGAGAAGGACATTCCAAAGACAGCATTTATAACCAATTGGGACGTTTATGCATGTACAATGATGTTGTTTGGTCTGCGAAATGCGCCAAGTACATTTCAGCGCTGTATGCAAGAAGTTTTCTCTCCTTATCTAACTACATTCATGAAAGTTTACTTGGATGACTTCTCCTTATCCAGTGATACTTCGGTGCATCTGTATCATTTACGGTGTTGTTTCTCAAAGTGTCGAGAATACCGTTTGTGCTTAAACCCCAACAAATTTGTATTCTCTGTATCTTGCAGCAAGTTGCTAGGGCACATCATCTCAAAGCAGGGGATCCAAGTTGATCCAGATAAAGTGAAGGCGGTACTGGAGGCACCTGCTCTCAAGACACCCAAAGAAGTGATGCACTTCTTGGGACAAATCCGATGGCATGGGCACATTTGCGGTGGCTTGCTCATCTGGCCACACTGCTCAATCGACTGATAACCAGTACTCCCCACCCATTTGAATGGACTGAAGCCTATCAGTTGTCTTTCGATCGGTTGAACCACTGTTAACACAGGCACCTATTTTACAAGCGCCAAATTTGGACCTCCCATTTCACGTTTTTGTGGATGCATCCGACATTGCCATTGGCAGCATGCTGATGAAGCAAATGGAGAAATGGTTCCATCCAGTGTATTATGCGAGTCATAGATTAGCTCAGGTAGAGCACAATTATTCAGTCACCGAACGTGAATGTCTCGGCTTTTTCCGGCATTATTTACTGGGATGTCGTTTCACTTTTCATGTCGATCATGCAGCATTGGTGTACCTTTTTCGTCAACAACATCTGGGATGACGATTAACAAGTGCTCCAAGAGTTTGACTATTCACTAGTACATCGACTAGGGTCAGCCCACATGCTGGCTGACTTTTTATCTCGGTTGGATTCCGATGAACTTCCGGAAGGAGTTGATGATACCACACCCGATGTCTATGCACCTGAGACCGTACATGACGATTAGCAAGAATTGCCAGTACCCTCCTCCTATTATGACACTTTGCAGCTTCTTTTCTTGACTAGTGGATGTCCTCCAGGTACGACCTCTCCTGCTGCTTGACGAAAATTGGCCATGTATACTCGACGATTTCGGCTAATTGTAGGGCAGTTATATTATATGGATCACTCGGGAGTGCTGCTAAGATGTGTTCCACCACACAAAATTGCTTCAGTAATCACAATGGCTCATTCTGCCCCAGTTGGAGGTCATTGTGCGGTTGACCTGACCCACGGAAAGATTCTGCAGTGTGGCTTATGGTGGCCTACTATGTACCGTGATGTGACCAAGTATGTGCGACAGTGCAATAAGTGTCAGCGTTCAGGTCAACCTTTACAGAGACATTTCTTTCTGCTCCAACCAGTTTTGCCTCTCGAGCCCTTTCAGAAATGGGGTTTGGATTTTATCAGACCGATTACACCTCCTGCGACACTTACCAGTAACAGATGTAACAGATATATTCTTCCATGCACGGATTACATGACTCGGTGGGCTGAAGCTTGGGCTCTACGGTCATCCACAATTGCTGCAGTCGCTAAATGTTTGATGAAAGATATTTTTCCACGCTATGGTTGACCCTTGGAGATTGTGACTGATCAAGGTACGCACTTTGCTAACACATTAATGCAAGTGCTTACTGACACCTTCCAAATTGTGCATAAGTTCAGTTCCCCCTACTATCCACGAGCGAATGGCCTCGCCGAGAGCACAAACAAATCTTTGTTGAACATCTCAAAGAAATTGGTATTGGATTGCCCGGAGAGATGGGACCAATTCCTATCTGCGGTATTATGGGCTTACCGTACAACATATAAAGTGGCGACTGGAACAACTCCCTTCAAGTTGGCCTATGGTTTGGAGGCGATTGCTCTTATGGAACTGGTGGTTCCTAGTTTGCGAGTGGCATTAGAGCAGAAATTACTACCGGAAGAATCATTTCCTTTTCGATTGGATGCTTTACGGCCTATGGATGAACAGCGCCTCGAGAGTTTTTTGGTGCTGCAGGAAGTTCAGCTCAGACAAGCAAGAACTCATGATCATTTCCATAAAACCCCCGTTTTTTCGATAAATCAATTAGTGCTCTTTTATAATGCTAAATCTAATAGATTCGCAAGAAAGTTTAAACTGCATTGGTTTGGTCCCTACCATATTGCCGAATAAGTGGGACCAGCGACTTTCTGGTTATCGAGCTTAACTGGTACCCTTCTCCCTAAGGCGATCAATGGATCGAAGCTTCGTCCCTACTATTCTCTGTCTTCTTCCTCGTGATGATTGATCGGTCTTTTCATTCCACATCCGTTTTTTCCACTGTTCTGACTCATCATTCTTTTCCTTTCTGCATGATTCCGGTTGATCGACTGACCGTAATATTTCTGTTTTCTTACCTAACTATGATTAGTAGCCGCCTTCTGTGTCTTTGATTATGCTAATGCATGCATGTCGCCATTATGTCGGTATATTTCCACCGCTCCGTGATGATTATGTTTCTTTCCACATAATTCTTTCCACGTTCCTATTTAATCCTGTTCTTCATGCTGTTTTTCGCTATTGCGTCCTTGTGTACTTGCGACCCATGTGTTACCTGTGCTCTTGTGTGTTTCTGATTGCGCCATGGAAGCTTTGGCAAACATTGTCACCTTCCGTGCTGGTCTCGCTCCGGAAGTGAGCGAGTTCCTGTGTGCTCGTGGTCTCCTCGCCTTCGCTAAATTGCCTTGGCATTCAGTGGAGTGTCATCCTTTTTTCGCACAGATAATATCTGCCATCATGGCTACGCCTTCTACAGAACAATGTTGGCCGCTTGCATGCCTTAACCCCCGCGTCGTCGTCACACTTAGTATAGTCACTGAGGGATTCCGTCTCCCTCATGAGGGTCTGGTCGATGGACCTCTCCTCCCCATGTCGACAATGAAGGAACTCTTTCCTCAGCACTCGTCTAACGAGTTTGCTATTTTGTGTCGACCCAAACCAAAGCGCACTACTCCAGTTCTTGGTAGCTGCCCTGAATCTCCAAAAACGCACTTACCTCACGCCCTTTTTACTCGATGATTGACACTATAGCACAAGAGGCAGTTAACTTCACTTCCTTCTTTTTTCGATGCATTCACCGTGAATGCTAGGTTGTTTCTAAGCAATTGGCCAAGAATGAGATCCCTCGGAATCGCTTGCCACACCTTATCACTTTCCTCCTCCTGACAATTCAGGCCGCGCAACCTCCTCCTTTGCCTACAATTCTATTACATGAGGAGTCTACACAAATGTTAGAGATCGATGATGATGATGATGAACTTCTCCACTTCTTCCGATGCAAAGCGCAGTCGCATCAGCCCATCACACAGTCAAGTGCAGGAATCAACCGCTACACAAGAAGTTGAAGTTTTTTATGATACAACAACTTCATTATAGGTAGCATCTGCCCAATCTTCTCCTATTAAGCAACAGGATTCCAATGTTATCATGGAAGACGTGGCTGAAACTTCACGGCAGGATGAAACACAACACTTGGATGATACGGCTATGAAGGATACAGTGGATGATAGCACTACCATTGTTTGTCATCCATCATCCTCACACCTAGCAGATAATCAAGTAGACATGGCAAAGCAACAACAAAGTGCTCAAGAGGCAGTTACCGAAATTGCCACTGTTTCATCTTTGCCACAACACGAAACAGGCATTGTTTTGGTCCAGACACGTCTTCTTCCTCTTCCTCCTCCAACCACACTTCTAGCTGCTGCTGCTACTCCTCCCTCCTCGCCTCCGGCCACAATACGTGAGGCCTCGTCTAATGTTCCTTCTTCTCCCGACTACTCGCCACCCTCATCTCAGTTTCTATTACAGTTATCCCAACAATTACCCCTTCAATTGCAGACGGCACAGCAAGCTATTTGTCAAGAGCTACAAACCAAAATTGACATCCTAGAAGCAGATATAGCGCCTCTCCAGGAAGAACTCCTTGAAGCTAAAACATATATTCATTCCCTGCAAACCCAAATTCAGCGATTGCAGGAACAATTGACCGCAAAAGATATTATTATCGCCAAATAGGATGCCGAAATTAACGGGTTGAAGCAAGCAGTTACAGATAAACAAGATGCCATGACTGCGTTAGGCAATGAACTCCATGAAACAAAGGATAAGCTCAGTATCTTAGAAGAAGCTTCTCAGACGCTAGCTACGAATGTCATAAACACTGAGACAGAACTCAAGCAAGAAACCGAAGAACTTTTCCACAAAAGTCGTTCTTTGGAAGAAGAGATTGGCCGGAACATCCAATTCAAGACAGAGATTGAAGCCATTAAAAAGGAAAAGCAAGATTTTTATAAGACAATGCAGTTTCAATATGAAGAACTCGAACGCAGGGAAAAACAGTTAGGCATTCAGGCTGAACGATTATCCAGGATAGATGCTGAAATTGCAGAAATGAAGTTGCGCAGAGATGTTCCTCTCGCCAATGATTTTTACTTAAAAGAAGCCTTTCTACAGACTCAAGATGAGTCCTTAATAAGTCAGGTGGTCGCTGCCAGTTCGGTCAGGACTGATGCACAGCTTATTGAACCTGAAATTTTGCGAAATATGTTAGATTCTTTGAAGCAAAAAATCACCCGCACCTTTAAGTTAGCCCGCTCTATGTATGTACAGGGCATTATAGATGAATCCTAAACTTTGTATCTATCATTTTGGGTTCGAGACCACCATGCATGCCAGTGTGAGCCATCGGAATGTAATCCTAAAAAGTCGCACGCATACCGAAAGGGCCTAGCACAAACAGTTGTAACCTTTTTTATTAATCAAAAGAAGCGTGCGTGAGACAGAGGGTATGTCGTCGTCGGACTGTGGTTTGGACGAATGCCTGAAGTGGGGCGTAGCACGCATTGTTGATACTCTAAGTATTATGTCACTTTGTTAATTAAGTTCATTAATGTGTTAATTTTTTATGAAGTATTAAGTTAAGTGACATTGCGGTAAAGTGATGAAGATGCACAGTCGTACGTATTATGGTGAAGCATGTTGTAATACGTAGAACAGATAAGTAGTTGAAGAATAATTTAATTCAGCGCGTTAAGTTGGTGTAGTAGCATATAACTGAATCTGTAGATTTGGGAAAATACAAACAGGGCCTTTGTTTTACAGACCCCTAACCATCCCAAGAACCTAGATTTGATAAACAGTTTTAAACATTAGTTTAAGAGTTAACCTTTGTTTGATTACTAAAATATGAAATGGCCTTCTCTAACCTATCTAACACTTTGCAGTTCCATGGTCAACTAAGGATTCTTGGTTGGAGGAATCTTGAGAATAGGTTCCTAAACTTTCCCCAAATTGATTCCTGTGTGGCTCAACTACTGTGGAACTCTAATCATCATGTTCATTCCATTACTATAGTGTTTGATTTAGAACATGCCTTAGATCTACTGCATTCATAATACTTAGATAGAGTCTCTTACTATAGTAATCGCTTTAGAACATGCCTTAGATCTACTACGTTCATCCTCAAGTTAACTTTGATAGAGTCTCTTAACCATACATAGAAATTCATAGATGTTTACTTGCAATTTCAATATACACACAGATTCAAAAAAGTACTTAGGTTAGTCAATATTTGTGTAGAAACTACTCTCCCCATGCCCAAATCACCTTTGGAAAAAAAAAGACTACACCCATTGTGTTCTACACTGGGTTGATGCATCAACTTCATTATCGAAAACTTATAGCACTTTGAAGGGGTAGCATACCTTTACAATTATGGTAATGCCTTTTAATTAATTACAAGGAAATGGGGCCCTAAAAATTGGCATGCGTGGTGGGATTGAATCCAAAAGTATTATAGGAATTGACTATATCATATGTTGCGGTGTAGTAGGTCCTCTACTTCATCAAAATCTAAAAGCCCAACCTATAAGGCTATCTTGAAACCTTCTTGGGCTTCAAAAAAAGTGTGTTAAATCTTCTTGAAGACCACTCTCAACATTGCAAACAAAGTAGCTTGGTCCATTAAGACAATGTCTTCATATGCTCAGCCCACAGCTATAACATCATGTAAGATTGACTAAGCAGCACCTAGCTGCTCCTTCATATCCTCCAGCAGACAAAAATCCTACTACACCACTATGCAGGCCTTCTTCTTTGCTACCAAAACTTTAGCATAGGCTTCCTTCAATGCCAACTTGGCCCCTTATGCTAGGCATGAGTTTTCTCCAAATCTAGAGTGAGGCAATTAACCTCAGTCGCCAGTTCAACATTGGTTGACTAGAACTGGGCAGCTTCAGTGCTGATGGTGGCTAGCTAATCTTTGACGTGTTGGAGGTTGTAATAGGTCTTCTCCAAAAAGCACTACATCCCTTCATTCGTCTTTATAAGTTCTTGAATGGTGGCTTTGTGTATGTCATTTGCTTCTTGTAAATTATGGGAGCGATCTTGCATTGCATCCCTTTGCTTGACAACTTCTTCAAACAATTATTTAAATTAGGGTGAGCAATGCTGAATGTAGTGTGCATCACCTTGAACCTCACGTATGGCATTCTGCAGGAAAATAAGTTCTCTCTCTTGAAGATAATTGATGATAGAGAGCCGAAGAGCTTAGAGATTAAACCCTCAATGTGGCCTTCCCACCATGGGAGTTCATCAATGACTTGATCACGTGTGCTGCAAAAATGGGCCGAGTGCGAGGAGGCAGTCAAGCTGAAAATGTTTGTGGACATTGAAGTGCCAATAGGTCTCATAAAGATCTTGAGATGAAAAATCAACGATCAAATTTGGTGAAGGAGGTCCTAGGGCAAAAGAGGAAGAGGGGCAACCACAAACAAAAGAGAGAGAAGGGGATGGGAATGGGTGATCCAAAGAGGAAGGATGATTAGCAACAAGTGGAATATACTGGGAGGGAGATGAGGAAGGTTGCGGGTTTAAGACAGGTTGTGCAAGTGGGGGAAGAGGGAGTTTGGGTTTCACCTGAGTGGTGGCAAGCTAAATTGAGGTTGGTATAGGTAGGGACATTAGAGAATGAGTAGAAGGAGAGGGAGAGGGCATGGCCATTGTGGGGTTCATGTGGGTTGCAAAAGAGCCAATGTGCTCGGAGTTTGCTAGCGAGACAATGCATTGGCATTTTCAAGAGTGTTGGAAAAGTACTACAATGGATTCATCTTCTTCATCTAATAATGGAGGAAGTGGTAGGTGAGGATGGGTACATTGGCAAAAGGGGAAGGGAAGGGAATGAGCATGATGTGGATAGGAATAGGGAATGCACTAGGGAAAAGGACATTGAAAATGAAGGGGAGATGGGAGTGAGCAGGGAGGACATGGGAAAGATTGCGGATAACCATCACACATTCCTTGTGAATGTGGTGGAACAAGAAGGATGTGTAGCATAATCTATTAAAGTCAAGATATACCTATTTTGGATGGATATGTTTGGTGTTGCTTATGGGCCCAATGAAACCCAAGCCCCATTTTTGGAAATTTTTAAGTGGCATGACAAATGTTGAGAGTGCAATGGTTGGTCAGTTCATTGGAAAGGGTCATAAAAAGGTACATAATGGCGAGTGTCATAGTGGATAATGGGAAACCAGAGATTGCTCTACAACAATTTGAATTGACAACTCTTTATGACATGATCATTTCCTTTATAGTATTTGCAAAACAATTTCTACTTTTTTGTTTTCTTCTCATCTCTCTCATCCTTCTTTGATTGTGCAAAATTAACAGATTTTTTCTTACTAGTAGATGAGCTCCATTTTCCTTTGCCCTTCTGACTAGCGAGGAAAGCTTGATCTACAATACGCATGATGAACCTGTTCTGCCTAGACTGATCTATAGAGAGTACACGCATAGAAGCAAAATGAAAAGAAGAGTGTACTCACAAAAGAAAGAGTATGAGAGACTCAAAGTGAGTAGACCAAGAAATGGGTAAACTCACATGGATTAGAAATGAGTTTGCCAAGAGCATGGAGTAGGCTCCTCAAGCTTCTAACCAAGTACAAATGGGGGGAGAGGCCCTCCTTATATAGATTTGGGATGGGCTCTCCAATGTACATCTCATGTGGGATAATTCCCCTCAAAGGAGAATGAATACAATGGTAGAAGCAAATGGCAAGGTACCCAAATACAAAGGATATAATATAAGATGGAAATGGGATGGAAATAGAATAGAAATAGAGTGAATCCAAGACACAAAAGGGCGATACACTCTCATATTCTCAACACCCCCTCTACAGCTCCATTTTGTAGAGTATGGAGGCTGCTAGGGTATGAGAGAAAGGTCCAGCAAGAATGTAGTAGCAGCAGCACGAGCACCAAATAGGAAGTCTTCATCTAGAAATCCATAGCCTCCAAGTGGTATCAACTGATTGCCAGGTACTCCATAGGATGTCCATCAGATGGATCAAGCGGATGCTCCATAAGTACGTCATCAACGAGGTATAGGAATGGAACAAAATATCACTGGATGAGATCATCTCCATGTGAGATAGGTAGGATGAATCCATGTGGTATGTGGGAACCTCCAAAGCTTTGACAATATCCACCACAAGATGTGTATCACCAAGAAGTAGGTCCTACAAGAATGAAATATAAAGCATGAAGCATAAAATCATAGTCACATGGTAGTACATTCATATGTTGTAATCCTCCACGGAGTGTACAAAGTCCTTATGTGTGTCGGTAAGACCATGGAAGCCCCCTCTGAACCAAGAAGCTGACTCAAAATAGGATCCAACTGAGTGATGAATCCAAGCAGATGCAATAGTATCCTGTGGTAAATGAAAAGATGCTGGACTCCATGAATGGAAAAGAACATGCTTAGAATGTTGTTGTAGATGAGCTAAGTGGACTCCCGAAGACAAGAATGGAAAATGATGAGTCACTTATCCTAGAGTAATGTCCAACTAAATTTGAGGGGAAATATAAACCTTCGATGGTACGATAGGAGGTGTAGCCATTTGAGGTATAAGCTATGATGGTATATCTGATTCCTTCTGCTCGAAACTATATCATGATCTAGAAAGTCATGTACAAAGAGAGCATGCTCCACATAGTGTGACTTTTCAAAACTGGAATGATCCCCCTCTGAAGCAGAAATGGGAGGACCCAAAAGGGATGAATATGTAGAGTATTCATCAAAGGTGCAGTCTTTGGTTACTGTAATTGAGTGACTCTTTGGGTTGTAGAGTTTGTATGCCTTTTGTCAGTCATTGTACCTAATGAAAATGTACTACTCAAGCCAATTATCATCATGGCCTTGGACATAGGCATCACCACCAAAGACACGAAAATAGCTCACACTTGGCTTCTTCTAAAAGTAAGCCTCAAATGGTGCTTGGTTCTTCAATACATCTAAAAACCCTCTATTTTGAATATGTACTATTGTTTGTACTCCTTCACCCCAAAACTTTAGCATAAGTTGTTTTGACATAACCTTGGCGATCTAGATCACACTTTGAATCTTCTATAAGGCAATACCTTGTTGAGTAACTTGCTTTGCTTAATACTTGATTCCATGTTGCTTCAAGTACTTGGAGAAGTTGTGATTGATAAAGCTACTGTCTCCATCAGATCGGATGACCTTCAAAGAACTTGGAAATTCTTCTATAACTATTTGTGTCCACTCCTTGAATTTTAAAAGGGCATCTTCTTTATGTTTGAGTGAATAAATCGAGGTGTATCTAGTGAAGTCATCTACTATCAAGAAGAAGTAAATAGACCCACTTCGAGAAGGTGTATGCATAGGTCCACAAATATCAACATGGAATAATTCTAAGGGTTTAGATGCACAAATGGATGCTTCTATAGGCAAAGGGATAATTTTCTGCTTGGCACATGCTTGGCAATTCAATTCCACTTGTGTGATCTTAGGTAAAACCTTGACAAGATTATTGGAAGAGATCTTTGCTAAGAAAGAGTCATGTCCAAATCTGCAATGCCATAAGCTAATACTTGAATCTTTGGCCAGAAAACTTGAAATCTTGTAGAGACCTTTGTCTCCAAAGCCATGAGCTATCACTTCATTAGATTCACAATCAATGATCCGAACCTTATTGTGATCAAATTGCACTATCATGTTGCATTTTGTAATGGCCTTCACTGAGAGAAGGTTCTTACAAAGGCTTGGTACATAAAGAACATCTTTGAGTGACTTGGTCTTGCCTTCTAAGTTAGTGACATGAACTTTACCACTTCCTTGGATTTCAGTGCACTTGTTATCTCCAAGATAAACTTGACCTTTGTGCGCTTCAAACTCATGAAAATCATCTTTGTCATGGCACATGTGAGATGAAGCCCCACTTTCAAAACTCCATTCTTTACTTGGAGTGGATGCCACAAGTGCCTTGTGTTCAACTGTGAGAAAGAGATCTTCACTTGTGCAATGAGAGTGATTTTCGGTCTTTGAAGTAGACTTAGACTTATTCTTGTTCTTCTTCTTAAAGCAATATTTTTTGATGTGACCAGGCTTGCCACAAAGATTGCAAATGAACTTCTTCTTGCCTTTGTCCTTTCATTCTTGATCGCCTTTTTGTCCTTTAGTCTTGTGGAAGGTAGCTTTAGCCTTCATAGCTGTTTCTTGGGTAGCTTGGGCCTTTTGTGTAGAGTCATCAAGAAGTAACAATCTCCTAACCTCTTCCCAAGTGAGTGCTTGACATCTATTGTATAGAGTGGTCACAAATGTTTCATAGGACCTATGAAGCTTGTTGAGCAATCACATAGCCATGTCTTCACTTGAAATTTGTCTTCCATAAAGTGCTAACTTGTGTTGATAATTTTCAAATTGGGCTATCACTTTTGTGATAGTATCTTGTGGATGTATAGTGAGATGGTGAAACTTGGCCTCTATATTATAAATCTTAGAAGGTGGTTTATCCTCATAGAGATTTGCTAGAGTATCCCAGGCTTCTTTTGAAGTCTTACATGCAGTGATGTAACCCTTTGTCAATTCATCACATGTGAGGACAAGTTGGTCTAATGCTCGCTTGTCCTTTGCATTCCATATATTCCAAGCTCCTAGATCAATTTCCTTATCGGGATCTCCTTTTGTAGCTTCAATGACCTCGTATAAGAGGTTTGTATAGAGATTGTGCCATTTAGCCTTTCATCTTTTGGCATGAATATTGGCCTAAAGGAGGGTAAATATAATTGACTTGAGGATGTTGCGTTTGAAATCGTTGACATGATTGTTGTCAAAACAAAGTTACCACACTTGCAAAAAATTGAGATGGGGTAGGGGTGAGGGCTTAGATTAGCCCTACATGCACCAAAATTGAAGTAGACACCTTTGAGGGGGCTTAGAATAGCCATACTCTTGCACAAAAATCGAGATGAGTCGATATGAGACGAGAGCTTAGAGTAGCCCCTTGCATAGAGAAAGACACACTTGGGGGCTTAGAGGAGCCTCCGAAGGCACACAGACACAATACTCCTTGTTCTTAACTTTTTGAGTTACAAAGAAGGGCACCTAATGCCAAAGGGTTGTGAGCTAAGCCCTTGTGAGAAATACAAATGAAGGCCAACTGAAGTGCCAAAGTGGAGGTTGAAAGCCTTGAGAAAGTACAAAATAACTCTTTTACTAAAGGAGAATACAAAGGTAAATCCTTAGTGCTAAAGGTATGTCAACTTGTAAAGTTTGAACCTAGGTAAAAGTGCAACATAACCCTTGGAGGGATGTCAAGTTGAGTGCCAAAACCCCTTGGATATATATACCTTTAAAGGATAATAAAGAACAAAACTTTGAGGACTTAGATTGCCAAACCAAAGGCTATTAGGCTAAGCAAAGAGTGTGTGAAAACTCTATTGATATTAGAGTTCTTAATGCTTATGGAAGATTGTAATTTTGACGTTCTAAAACTTGAGGAGAACCAAGTCTTACAAGGAAAAATCATAGAGAATTCATCTAAATTATATGTTACAAAACATCTCAACATCGCTTGTCTATAGCTTCTGATTGGTCCATGTAGCTGATTGGAAGTGTGAGCAATTATGAAGTATCTAGTGAAGTATCTTGATGATGATGAACCACAGTGCACTCTCCTTCTCAAGAGCTCCACGATGATATGATCGGAGTAGAAAACCGAGCTTTTGAGGCCGCACAGAGTACATCGCACAGATGCTGCAGAATACACAGAAAAACACAGTACACAGGGAGCACGAAGACAAACTTCTTAGGTCTCACAAATGTGGTCGAACATATAGTCTGTGGCTGACCAGGCCACTATATGTTTTATTAAAGAACATATACAAAGAAGTGTCCAGTGGCCATTTCGCCTTTCATATATGTCATCATAGACAAGTTTACCACCAGGTGCACTATTGCTAATAGCTGTGCAAAATGTATCCCATGATGATGGCATGGACACACGGCTAATCAACCACACAAACAAAGAATTTCAGTGGTTTGATCTTAGTCCATCCCATTTGGGTGCACAAAGTTTTGGTAGCTATATTGACACATGAACCTCCATCGATTAATACTTTTGATATGCTTTTATTTTTGTGCCAAACAGTAATCCAGGGGACAACATGTTCGAGAGTCATGTTCGGTTCTGGTTGAACCATTTCCCAAAAGCATCGAAAGATGAAACTGTGGGTTTTGTCTACTGGCAATGTTTGGTAATCGTCAGCTAGACTGGATAACTTTCCGATATATTTGGTGAAATAACTTCTATTGTAATTTGTTTCGATGGAGATATTCGTGAGGCATGTAATTATTAGATATACTCAATACTCCATCCTCAAGTGACCACAAATGATCCATGGTGCTCTAAGTTGTAAGGCTCCCATTATGAGGAGAAGCCATTATGAGAGCCTCGATATTTGTGGAACCCTAACTTCCAAGTTAGGTGAGGTCTATGTGTGATTGCTATGGTCTTTTCTATTGAGGGCCCACTTGTTTCCACATGAGCTCATGCATGATGCCCCTTGTTCCCTCCTTGTTCTTTTATCTTGGATTTTAATGATCTGTGTGTTGGAAACCAAACTCACAACCTCCCAATAGGAATGTGATGGGCTAACCACTTGTCCCAAAAGCCATGGTTGAGGATTACTTCCTAATCCTCTCTCTTAAGGCATAGTGCAACCATCTCCTACTAGGATTATGTGACACTATGTAACCCTTCTATTGCCATTTACTGGCCATGTCTATGTATGTACTCTCTGTGATCCTTGACGGGGTCGTGCCCTGTACAATATGTAACATTCTCTCACTCCTTTTAATATAATTCTTGTTGTCTTGAAAAAAACTAAGACGATCTCTAGGGACAATCTCTAGGGTTTTGTCGCTATTGTCCACCTCAAACTGGTTCCTACCTGGGTAATCAAGCTCATTAATCTCCTTTTCCAGATTGCAATACAAGTTGTTTGGGGGATATCTGGAATACGGTTCCTCTCAGAAGTCGCCCTAGGACTTCAAAGAATATTGATCTTCAGAAACAAGAATATGTTGACTTTTGTTGGCTTCCCGAATTGGAAGAATCTTGACATTCTGACCCTTTTGTTTTCCCCTATCCCGGTTTTGCCAAAAGGCTCGAACTTGGTGTGCTCCCTATGGAAGAGTTGGAATAAAGTCAAAAGCTTCATAAGAATCAATGAAGATTGGAAGTGGGCGGCCGGTATGTTGGAAGCAGCCAGAGGCACAGACGACACGGAAGCATGTAACGATGGAGCAGGGAGCCAGTCGAATTGTTTTTCAAAGAATTATGTTTTCAAATACTTTCCAAAAAACCTCCAACAGTGATTTTTATCACTATTGTAACATATGTAACATAGAAAACCCCATTTTGTAATCCATAGCTCCATTTTGTGCAAGCCGAGGAGTCCTCGAGCTTGAGGAGCTTAGGTAGAACAAGCGTATCAATTTTCGTTATTTTTAGACATCGTTTACCCTTCCAAATAGCATCTAGGACCTAATTTTTAACTATGCCAGTCACTAGATGTGAAACCGGTCAAAACTAGTCTAGAAACTATAAAAAGAGCTAGAGAGCTCATTTTTGAGGTTAGCATGTTGGAGTAGAGAAGAGCTTAGAGCTATTTTGAACTTGTAATAGTGTTCTTGAGTAATAGAGTTGATTCCTCACCTTCCATTGTGTCTTGCTTGTCTCTTCGTAGTGTGTGTGCATTTCTATGCTTCTCACCTTCACTCTCACTTCATCTCACATTCACGATCTTCATATCACTCCTATCTCTTCCGCGGATTGACATTAAGGAGGTGAAGCTTCTTAACGTGGTTCTCACCATTGTGCTAGAGAAACACCAAATTTGGCGCCGTTGCCGGGGATCGAGTCTAGGACGAATGTGTGATGGTAAGAGTATAGCAAGAAGTGGCGTTGGAAGGTAAAAATTTCAGTTTTTGTTGTTGTTTTTACTTAGTTTTTAGTGTTTTTCACCTCCCCCACACTCCATCTTCATCACCGCATCATCATCTTCATCTCCAAAAAAATCAGAAAATTCACCATATCCACCCATTCTCCTCATTTCCCCTCATTTGTGCATGCGAGAGAGTGAGAGAGAGCTTTTGTGCTTGTGTGTACTTTTGTTTTCTTGAGTTTTCTTGCAGGTACAGAGCTTCAGTGCATCAGGAAGGCTTCAAAAAGGTAAAAACTTCAGTTTCTGTCAGAAATTTCCGTCTGTGTCAGACCATCGCGATGGTCTGCAAAGTTCGGAATTTGGAGAAGGCGACCACACCAGCGTGAAGAGCACACCTGCACCTACAGGAATCCATAGTTGCATTCACAAAATTTGCATTTTGGTGGACCATCGCGACGGTCTCTGACCATCGCGATTGTGTCACACCATCGCGATTGGCTCACGCCATCGCGACGGCTTGGCCGGACCATCGCGACGGTCTCTGACCATCGCGATTGTGTCACGCCATCGCGCCGACGGTGCCACGTGGCAATTCAGACCATCGCGACGGTGCACTTCAGACCATCGCGACGACACCCTCACACCATCACGACACTTCAAAAATTGAGACCATCGCGATTGGCTCACGCCATCGCGCCCAGACCATCGCGATAGTTCACTTTGGACCATCGCGATTGTCCACGTTGACCGTTGACTGACGCCATCGCGATTGTGCAAATTGACGCCATCGCGATTGTGCAAATTCATGCCATCGCGATTGTGCAAATTCACGCCATCGCGATTGTGCAAATTGACGCCATCGCGATTGTGCACTTTCAGACCATCGCGATTGTGCAATTTCACTCCATCGCGATTGTCCATTTTCACGCCATCGCGACGGTTCACCCTCACGCCATCGCGACGGTCCCAGACCATCGCGATTGTGCACCCCCATCGCAAATTTCAGGGTTTCATTTTTTGGCCAATTTTGGGGCTATTTTGGGGAAATTTTTGGGTGATTAGACTCATAGGAGACCCCTTAGCTCATATTTGGAGAAAAACCTGTTTGTCAGTTTTTACCCCCCAGGGCCTGAACGGTCATAACTTTTTCATCCGAGATCCGTTTTTTGGGCTTAATAGCTCGTTAGAAAGCTCTCTACGAGTACTACGTGACCTCAACTGTTTTTTTCTTAAAGGATACGTCTATTTTTAGATAAGCTATTTTGAGGTTGACCTAGTTTGGGACTAGAAAGCCAGGGGGCAAGCGTTGAAAAGTTGGGCAAAAGGGAAGGGACTTAAAAGGTGTATATACTCAAGTGCTTGATCATCCAACTGTGAATTGGTCTAATATCGGATTTTTCCAGGTCTAGCAAGGGCAATCGAAGGCAACCAAGGCAAGGCAATGAAGGGCATAAAGCTTGGGAAGCGCGGCTTCTTGGGCATCAGAACAACCAGAAAAGCTGACTCGAGGTTGGAAGATTACTCAACCCCCTCAGTCAATTCTTAGCTTAGGATAAACGGTAGCATTGTGGATTAAAGACGATAGGAACGCCTCAAGTTCAAGAGAATTAAAAATTTATCAAGTCCAAGACTAAAGTAAAGGTGTGTCACACGAAAACCTAAAGGAAAGAACATAAGTCTGACGGAACGGGAACTCAAAGTACCACGGAAAGTCGAATTCCTGACGCATACATTAAGACAAGAATCTAAAGAAATTTAAAAAGAATCAAGAAAGTAATAACAAAGAATCATTGACGATCTGAGCGTGTACAGAGTGTGCAAGGAACAAAATTAATGAACCTTAGATCGGGCAAACATATAGGTAAGTCAGACTGGCGAAGCCTTAGATCATCAGAGGCAAGTGTAAGAACTACTGCATGATCGTGGGCTCAACAATTGAACACTAGTTATCCCTACGAGATCTCAGATACTAGCGAATCAGAAATGGCATTTAGCACAGACAGACCAGAAGGAGGGTCGAATGTAGCCTATTTAGAAAAACCAGAAGGACCCTATAGAACGCAACTAGAGTTTCTCCGAACCAACCGATTAGGTGCTCGCATCTATGAGGATGGTTTGCGAAGGCAAGTGGTGCAAATGCACAACCCCGATCAACCCATTAGATTGGAACGTCCAGTGGTGAAATTTGAGAGAGACGCGTACATAGACAAGGAAGGAACAATGTACATCTTAAGTACGCAGCCAAACAATACCAACGAGTTTGGCGTGATTCAACCAGAGACAGAAGCAAAATCTCAAGGAAAAGAACCATTAGAAGAGCCTAGAACACCTAGAGGGAAATCTGTACTGACACGAGTACTAATCCCGAAATGGATCCCTCAGGACAACAGAAGCATAGAGTTGTTTGTAAATAAAGAAACTGATGAAGCCTTTTGGAGATACAAGACAGAACTACTTAGTGAGGTAGGTATCATCACGATATACGAGTTCAAGGACCCGGATACACCTGGAAAGGTTGTATACCTGGATGAGACTTCAGAAAGAGTCTTTGTGGTACCTGACCGCGCTAAAAACACATACACATGGAGAGGTGAATTGGTATTCCCTCCATCTAGAACGAACATGAATACAAGTCAACAAGGGGCAGGAACATCCTCAGCCCGTGGAAATCAAAGAGAGGGAAATAAAGAGAGACCGGAAGTAAGCTTTAATCACCCCATAGGGAGAGATAGAACAACCACAGACACTAATAGAGCGGATAGACAAAGAGATCATGGAATACTAGGTGGTAGAGATGATTTTCCTTTACCTAGACCACGTGAACACGCAAGAATACTGAGACCCACTCAGTTAGTAAAATCAATGAAGAATTACTTTGATGGGACAGGAGATCCCTATGACCACGTCGCAGAATTCAAGCAAGTACTAAGAGCCGAACAAGTTGAAGACATGTTCACGCAATACAACGCATTTGGACTAACGTTAAAGAATACAACTTTAACTTGGTTCCAACCATTGCAACAGAGGCAATTTAGAGACATCCATCACTTTTTAGAGTCATTCATCACCGAATTCTCTAAAAGTGGGATTAGACATGACACGTCTTTGTTGATTCATAGCTTTAAACAGACCCCTCAAGAAACAGTAAGACTGGCAGGACGTAGGTTTAGACAATATGTTGAACGATGTCCAATGCAAGAGCTACCCTCACAAGCTAAGCAAGTGTCATTGTTTCTAGATGGCTTGCTGAGCTCTAAACTACGCTCCTACGTGTACCTAAAAGAACCCAGAACGCTAGAGCAATGTATAAGAATTTGTATAGACATTGAGGACAACTTAGGAGACGAGTTGGAACTCTCAAAGGTCTATAAGGACTCAGACTGTTCATCTCTAGCATCCACAAAATTGTCTAGCTCAATAGAAGACCTAGCAGAAAAAGTGGCCCAGAAACTAGGAGTTTCTAGTAAACCTAGGGTACTAATGAACAAGCGTTGTTACACCTGTGGTGGTGACCATATGGCAAATGTGTGCCCCAATGCACCACAACCACAAGCCAACCCTAGTGGCCAATACTGTACAATTGAGAGAAGATACACGAATCATACGGCTCAGGACTGCCTGTACAACAAACAAACCGTGAGACAGAACTACCCGCAAGCATACCCACAGCCAGGTAGGTATCAAGGCCAATACAATGCTCAGCCTTATTACTATAGGCCTCCTCAGAACTACCCATACCAGGCTCAACAGAGACCTCAACCTATCTTAGCTCAGCAGCCACCCCCACCAGCGAATGTCATCTCAGTCAAATACGCTGCTGCAGAAGAGAATCTAAGTAGGGCCTTAGTGCCTTCTTCACCTTTGATCACGGAAAGTGACCCGAACTCAAACAGTTTTGACTCTACGCATGTAGATAGTCCACCCGCTTATTACACAGAGTCACCAGAACACGTAGAGACATATCATTACGATAGTCCACCAGTGGAACCTAGTTGGGAGCCCGACTATGCTAATGTGATGTACACAAACCCAAATCCACGGCCCCAATTGAGACAACAAAGACCACAGGGCCCTAGAGGACCATGCTTTAGGTGCCAAGGAGATCATTTCATAAAGGATTGTCCACATCCTCCGATAGCAGGACAATCACAGTACTATAACATACAAGGCTTTTGTGCTGATTGTGGCAAAGAGCACATAATCAAAGATTGTCCTAAGAACCCTGTTAACGCTTCGAATGTGACACCGATCAACGTGATAGGTATTGTAAATAACGCAGATGGATCCAACCCTACATACGTGCCTATCCAAGCTATAACAAGAGCCCAGGCGCTCTTACAGAACCAACAGCTTAATCAAGAGAAAGTAGCCGGAACTAGTGAAGTTGCAGATTCTAGCAGTAAAAAGACAAAATCTTGGAAAGATTCTAGAGAAAGAATTAAGAGAAAATGGAGCAAAAAGATAACTGAGTTGGAAGGAAGTTTGAAGGAATCTAGAGCCAAAATCCAAGAATTGACTTCACAGGAATTGAATCAAGAGAATCCAGCTCAAAAATCAGGATCAGTTTTAGCGGAACCCATACCAGAAAATCTAGACATGATGTTTCGTGCATATCAGGCTAGATTAAAAGAGGGACCTCAGGTAGCTGAAATGAGCAAAAACTACCCTCGAGCTGATCTAGAAATTGAGAGAACTAAACTTTGCATGAAGATGGTAGAACTAGCACAAGCTTTGTTCGAAGCCTCTAGATATCTTAATTGGAATAACATGGCAAAACCGGAATTACACTTTCAAGGACTAATGGAGAGGCTAGAATACTTGATTGAAAGCAAAGAGAAAAAGGATCAGCATAGGAACCCTATTGTCCCAGAGACAAGGAAAGGAATGCGCCATCCCTGTCTCAAGTACCCAATACAGAAAGTCAAGACAACCTATCTTCCATACATAGGTACTCACATGAATTTTTGAGAGAAATCCAAGAAGAGAAATGGAGAAAGGAACAAGGAACCCATCCTCCTATTCAAGAAATAGACGACTTGCAGGAACAATTTCCCCAAGACATTCCCTCTATATACGATGATGTAGAGGAAGAACAACTGAGTGAACACACAAGATTTGAATCTAATTCTTTACAAGAATTACTTCAGTTCACAGGACCTTGGGAAGCAAAGTCTATTAGTATGAGAGCACCCACGATAATAGTGAGGAATGAAGAATCAGTAATCCCTAGAAACACGGAAGTGATCAAGAATACTAAAGTACAATGTAATCTCACTCTAGAGGAGTTGCTGAAGATAAAACCAGAATTGTGGAAACATGTAGCAAATCAATTCCCCGAGCTTGCTACTACTTCCTCACAAATAGGATCACAAATTAAGGTACCAGAGATACCCGTAGAAAAGATCGGAGATGTAAGCGAAGGAGAGGAAGGTAACACGTATCTTCCGATAACCCATCAGGGCTACACCACGAAAGCCATCTTAGATTCAGGAGCCGGAGTAGCCATAGCTACCACCGCCTTATGGAAACGTTGGGGTAAGCCAGCATTGAGACCCACCAGGATGAAGCTACAAATGGCTGACGGATACATAGAAAAACCATTAGGCTTACTAGAAGGCATATCCCTCACCACTTGTGGTGTAGAATTTGAGCATACTTTCGCCATTTGTGACTTTGCAAAAAATCATGCTTATGAGATGATATTGGGACGACCCTTCATGCGTCAGTTGCAAATTGTACAAGATTGGGGAACTAATTCTTTGTACTTGCAACATTTAGGGGTGACTACCAAAGTCAATCTTACAGACTATTCACATCGAGATGTACCCCCAATACAATGGAATACCATCCATAAGACACCAGTAGAAACAGAATCCGTGCACTCATTAGAATCAGATCCTTCTTGGTTGCATGAGGATACTCATTTATGGATGTGTAAAGTAGCCAAACAAGAGGAAGAAAGGTTAGAAGCCAGGACCTTAGGTGCAAAACAACATCCACGAACCCTTCAAGATCCGGCCTATGCGCCTGTAGTATTCCCAGACGAAGAGTTTGAACCCCATGGTTGGGTAGAAATCCTAGCAACCATGGATGTAGCCATCAATGAAGAACAATGGACACCCCACTGTGACGAGGATGGCTATGACATTTCAGTTTTCACGATAGAGCCAATCATGTGCGACGCAATTTTAGAAGAGTGTGAACCTAACACTGATGCATTTGAGGATGCGAGTGATTTTGATTTAGAATCAATTATCATGGACCCACCCTTTGCATCAGAGGAAGAATACTTTCACGAGGTAGAGACTCGCACTCAGAGACACGAGGAAATTACGAATGAAGTGAGGTTAGCCACAGAAGTGACTAACAAGAGTGAAGGCAAAAAAAGAAAGAAGAAAGAAACCATGTCAGAAAAAGAAGACTCTTTGTTTGAGGTACCCGAGAATTTCAAGAAATATGAAATCGAAGATAGAAGAATCATGGTACGAATGCCTAATAGAAAGGCGAATGACGGACAGGTATATGATAACCGAGAGAAAACCAAGAAAATAATCGTAGCCATAGAAGGAGAAGAAGAAAAATGTACATATGGAGTTACAAAGATTTGAAAGGAGTAGATCCAGATATATGTTCTCATAGAATCCCTATGACTCCAGATGCAAAACCTACGAAACAGAAACCTTACGCGTACAATGATAACTATGCTGCGAAGATTAAAGAGGAGATAGATCGTCTGATAGAAGCAGGATTCATCTATGAAATTGAGCATACCGAATGGGTATCCCCCATTGTGGTTGTGCCCAAGAAGAATGGAAAATTGCGTGTGTGTATTAACCTTAAAAAAGTTAATGCCGCCACGATTAGAGACAGTTATCCTCTTCCTATCAGAGAACATCTATTGGAAAGAGTTGCGGGCAAGGAAGTTTACAGCTTTCTTGATGGTTTTTCAGGCTATAATCAAGTAGCCATTGCTCCAGAAGATCAACACAAGACGGCATTTGCCACTGAATGGGGCATATTTGCATTTCGTGTAATGCCATTTGGCTTAACAAATGCACCCGCCACTTTCCAGCGACTCATGTGTCATGTTTTTAAGGAATTCTTACGCAAGAGTTTGGAAGTATATGTCGATGATTTATGTGCACATTCAAATGTAAGACAGACACATATCCCAGAGTTAAGACAAATATTTGACAAATGTCAAGAATATCAGGTTTGTTTGAACCCAGAAAAATGTGTTTTCATGGTCAGACAAGGCAAAATTCTAGGACACATTGTGTCAAAAAATGGAATCTCTACGGATGAAGAAAAGGTGAAGGTAATTGCAGAATTACCTAGACCAACTAATGTGAAAGAGGTACAGGCATTTATGGGCCATTGCGGATATTATAGGATATTCATACATATGTATGCAATCATAGCCAAGCCTCTGTACTCTCTTTTAACCAACTTTGAATGGACAGATGAATGTGAAAATTCATTCAATGAACTCAAACGACGCTTGTGCTCAGCACCTATATTGACTACACCAGATTGGAGTAAGCCATTCCATGTACATGTGGATGCATCCAATTATGCCATAGGATGCGTGTTAGCACAACCCACGAATGAAGGTAACATAGATCTCCCCATAGCTTACGCTAGTAGACAATTGAACACAGCAGAAAGAAATTACACCACGACGGAACGAGAAAGATTAGGGATGATCTACGCAGTAAAGAAGTTTAGGCACTACTTGTTGGCCAATAAGTTCAAGTTCTTTACAGATCATCAAGCCCTATTGTACTTAGTCAACAAGCCATGTAACACAGGACGACTAATACGTTGGTTTCTATTACTCATGGAATATGATTTTGAAGCTGTGGTTAGGAAAGGAAAGACACATCTCAGAGCTGACCACCTTTCAAGATTAACCTCAGGAGAAGCTCCTCAAGGAGTAGCAGATGATCTACCAGACGCATACTTGTTTAATCTTGAGATAGCACCAGAATGGGCTAAGCCTATCGTCCCTATTCTCACATATGGACCCAAGAATCCTAGGATAAAGATCAAAGAAGGAGAGATTACCAAGTCTCAGAGATACCAAATAATGGCAGGAAGCATATATAAACAGGATAATCAAAAGATTCTTGCTTGTTGTGTAGATGAATCAGAACATGCGAATTGGTTGCAATCAGCACACATAGGTGCACTACAGCAACATCATTCAAAACATCGAACATTACAGACTCTGCATAGATTAGGAGTATATTGGCCTTCGATGGAAGAAGATGTCTACAGGTTGTGTAAAGAATGCCATGTTTGTTGTGAAAGACCACCAATAGAGCATGCTACACTATATCACGTGTCTCTCACACCAGACTGGAGTGAACAATTAGTGACATACTTGAGGACGAACACATTCCCTCAAGGAATGACCTTAGCTCGACAACGTAGTCTAGAACAGGAAGCTCACGACTATTCACTTATTGGCGATAACCTATACAAAAGAGGAAGAGATGGATATCTAAGACAATGTGTTCATGAGAACGATTATATGAGCATACTAGAGACTGCACACCAAGGTGTGGCAGGAGGTCATTTTGGACCCGATAGGATAATCAAAGCCATCCTCTTTGCAGGATTATGGTGGCCCACTCTTCACATGGATGCTCATACCTATGTAAAGAGATGTGATGTGTGCCAAAGAACTCAGTTTCCTACTCGCAGAGATGAAATGCCATTGAAACCCATGATGGGCGGACGTGCATTTTCTAAGTGGGGTATAGACTTTGTAGGACCCATTAACCCCCCTGCAAAAGGTACACATGCGGAATACATTATTGTTGCCACAGATTATCTTACGAAATGGGTAGAGGCAAAAGCCACGAAAAAGAATGATGCACACACAACTGCAAAATTCTTATTTGAGAATGTCTTTACAAGATATGGGCTGCCTATAGAGTTAGTGAGCGATCGAGGCACTCACTTTCTAAACCAAGTCATTGAATATTTGTTACAGGATTTTATGGTGATTCACAAGAAATCCGCACCATATCATCCTCAGGCCAATGGTCAGGCTGAAAGCACTAATAAGATCCTTTGTAACGTACTGACGAAACTTGTGAACAACAAACGTTCAGATTGGGACAAACAGTTACACCACGCTGTTTGGGCATATCGAGTGGCCTACAAGACCGTACTCAATGCAACTCCCTTTCAGATGGTTTTTGGTCAGAATGTTGTGCTTCCTTTGGACTTTTTGATACCGACCCTTAAGGTTGCACAAGAACATCAGTGGACCGGCCATGAATTATCAGCGAGAATAATGGACTTGGAACGATTAGGAGAAACCAGGCTAAAGGCAGCAGCAGGAATATACGCAGCAAAGAAACGACAGAAAGCATATTTTGATGCACATGTGAAAGATAAAGGCCTAAAAGAAGGAGATTTAGTTCTAGTACATACGCTAAAGCAACACGCACGTAAGTTAGAAAAGCGAGGTTATGGACCTATGATCATTAACAGACTCTCAACAAGTGGAGCAGTACAATTAGCCACTTTAGAAGGAGATATAATGCCTAATTACATTAGTGGTTGTAGAGTCAAGTTATATCAAGAACCTCTTACTGAGGATATGCTTAGACGACTCACGTTGGCAAAGAAGCGTAAAGAGGAAGAAAATAGAATACGAGCGGAAGCTCAGGCAGAAGCAATAGAACGCATTAAACGCATGAAGTTAAGAAGACAAGGACTAGGGAGAGAACATTATAACCATCTGGAAACTACACCCAGATATCCCATGGCCATGTGTCAAGTAAAGTCAACCACTCATCCTAGTATAGTGGACAGGAGACCATTCATTACAGTCAGGCTAGAGCACGGCAACCCTTGCCAAGAGCTCAGGGCTTTAATTGACTCAGGTGCTGCGACTAGTGCGATTAGATGGTCCCACTATAAGGATTCAGGAATAGAAATGCGGCCAATTGAGGCATACCTCATAGGGCTAGGAGGCATGGAAACCCCTTGCATGGGTGAGGTGGACCTTCCTATCCTCATTAAGGATGTGACCATGATAGCGAAGCTTCTAGTGTGCCATGATGACGACCTGATAGAACCCCTAATCCTTGGCCAAGTTTGGCTATACGATCACTCAGTGGACCTAAATCTTAGACAAGGCTCCTTACAGATTGGAACCTTAGAACAGAAGCGAGTGATACCGCTTGACTTCCCTAATTGCATTCTGATTGAGGTTTGTAACCCTAGACCCTATGAAACGCATGCGACGGAAGACCGGAAGATCTTGGGTCAGACCAGTCACGTTAGGTCTACACCAACCCACTCGGGCTTGGCTATGGACAGTTGTCAATCAGAAGGACGACAGGAGATCTTCCCTGGGGCTTCCTGCAAACTAGAAGGGGCAGCTACCCAACCGCTAGGGCAGATGAACACAATCAGCGGTCAGGTGGGTTGCATCAGTGGCCAAATGAGCACAACACTCTGCGGTGCTCATCCTTCCAAACTTGCTATGGACTGGCCTAGATTAAAGATAAATAACGAATCACTTCCTAATGGGCAGGTCACGCAAGTGTTGGATCTCCCTTCTTTTCCAAAGCAGAGCGTCCATTGGACCTCTCAAACCCGACCTCGAAGGAGTCAATCACAACAGAGGAACCCAGACCGACGACACCACCAGACAAGGCAAGGAAAGAAGCAGTATCAACATCACGGAACAAGTGGCACGAAACAAATATGGGTGCCAAAAGGACAGCAACCACAGGCTATTGGCAACACTGCAGATGAGAACAGGACAAAGTTTCAACAGAAGAAGAGTCAGCATCCAAAGTCCCCTCGATCTTCTTCTACAATTACTCGACAGATTTGGATCGCCAAGAAATACCTTATCCATAGACCCACACCCACGCAGATTTGGGTACCCAAACAATGTATTATAGCCCAACCCTCTAGCCATGTAATATATACCCCTCCGAAATCTTTTCATCCTTCAACACCACCAAACCCGATACCACTTTTTGTCCCTCAGCAGAAACATACCACCCACTCAAAGACTCTTAGGAAATGGATACCGAAACGTATCCAGACGTCTTCTTGTACCCCATTATCTAACACTTCTCCCACCCCGTTTAAACTCCACCCTTGTAATAATTCACCCTCAACCAAACCTTGTATAAATTCATACACCCAAACCCCACATCATGCATAATAAAAGCTCATCAAGAAATGTATGCATAATCTGAACCATGTAGGTGTCTAGAGACCTCCATTAGTTTTGCAAAAAATCATTGCATCAATCACTTCACGACACTTGGCTACACGGGTTACACATCGGTTATGGAAAGGGATTGCGGTCTCACCTTAATGAGATCATAATTAATTTCCATACTAATGTGTTAATCTTTTGTAGCAGATCTTTTCCATTAGCTCATCAGTCATCATGCAAACCGAAGCAGGACCATCAGAAGCTGGCCCTAGTGCACCGATGGCCAATATTGGAGAATTACTCGTGGAATCTTATTCTACGATGCAACCACCAGAGTTTCAAGGTTTTCCAGGACCCATGCCAATCGATGATCCTCCTAGAGGATATACGAAGAAGATTCATCGTAATTCTCATTGGTTTCAAGGCCTAGCAGGACAGACGCTGAATTCATATTTGAGGCCAATTTTGCATTTGATCTTCGCACATGGACCAAGTACCAGTTCTTTTCAAGAGAATTTGAAGGACTGCAGAATACACAAGATTTAACGCACGTTTGGGCACGAGCGGGATTTACAGAATACTTTAGTGACCCTCTGCCTAAACCCGATTTTTACAGATGCTTTTACTTGGTAACCACCTTAACGGCTTCAGAGAACAAGGATCTACCCGGCACATTCATGTTACCATCCTTGGTAAATGATCCTCCATTTAGAAGGTTCTATTTGTCTAAAGATTTAATTCGCGCAGCTCTAAAAATACATGGAACACACACTCCAACGGAGAAAGAACGGCTAGTCCCAGAGCAGATGAAACGTGGTGACGTAACTAAGTGGGAGGATATTTCAGCTATAACCCCTGAGCTTTCCAAGCCATTACGGATATGCATGCAGCACTTTGCTTTCCCAGCTCAGGATCGTTTTACCATGCCTCACAAGAGAATCTAGTTTGGATTATACTTAGCATGTACTGGACCTCAAACGGTTGATCTAGCCAGCTGGATCATTGATCAGCTCTATTTGGCACAACATAGGTGGGAACGAAAGAAGGTAATCAATGGATGCTGCGCCCTCACCAGGATCATATATATGTGCTTGGCGTATGACTTACCAATTGAGCGTGCCATTATTGGTGCGGAAGCCTTCTCTTTTCCAATACCGCATTTAGAACCAGGACAAGCAGAGCCACTGGACCAAACCTTTGATTTTGAGATGCCTGATGCATTCTCCAATGAGTTCCAGTTTTCAGAAGGACAATTGTTTTCTCAAGAATTTGAAAGGCCTAGCTACCCTACCACACCCAGGGATCAGCCACAAGGACAGATCGTGTCCAGCTCTGATGACGAAAGAATAGCAACCGATGACGACGAAGGAGACGACGAAGCTAGCCAGGGAACACAGGAATCCCAAGAGCATGAACAGACAAATGGCCAAGGCCAACAAACAGACACACATGGTGATACAAGTACCCATGAAGATGAAACTTACGAGGCAGCAGCTTACACACTAGCTATCAAGAAGATGTATAGAACTATGGAAAAAGTTTGGGCACGCAAAAAGCTGACAGAGGAAGAGATTCAAGCAATAATAGAACAAGAACTTGTCACAGGCGGATTCGAAGACGCATACATCAAAGGATTCAAAGAATTAGTCCAATCAGTAGGCTCCAACGAGGCACTCAGGTACTTGCAAAGAAAGCCACTACCACAGTTTGACCCCCGCAGAGTACGACTACTGTCAAAGCCCGGTGAATACATTCGTGTACCAACCGGAGCACAATCTTCAGAACACGCCAGGGAGGCACGCCTCGTCCCCGAAAGTTCATTGGCCGTAGAAACCATCTTTGTAGATTCCCCACCCCGCGCTACAGCTGTACAAACCTCAGTAGTCACTGAAATACCGACCACCCCAACCGCTCCTCTCTCACCACCCGTCCATCCAGCCTCCCCTCTTCACCCTCCTTCCCCCAGACCCACATCTTCATTCGCCGGTGGTGTTGCAGAAATCGTCTTTACGACCACGCACCCCACAATTCCCGCACCCATTAGCCGTAGTCTACCCCCTCCCACACCCACCTTTCTATCCAACCCATTCCTTCATCAATCTTTTCCATCTTTCCCCACAACTCCAAGACCCCTTTTCCCATTCCCACCGCCATTAACCTTCTCCCCCGTCTCACCTCCCCGACCCACTGTAACCCCTCTTTCCCCTTTCCACCAAGCTGCTTCAGCCAGCCCCCCTGTAAATTACCCCTCAACCTTTGTAAATCCCGTATTTACACCAGCCCGAGTACCCACGATCACACCCATATTCACGGTCACCGCACTAGATACGTCCACTGACATGGACATCTCACCACCCACTGCACCATCACTCACTTCACTCACGGCACACACATTTTTAGGCACATCACAATTTTCAACAATCACTACATCATCCACCTTCCCACCCCCATTCCCCATTCCCGTTGCATCTACACCAACTGCATCTCCATTTAGCACCCCATTAATACTATCACCCACTGTAGATAATGCATTCCGACAGATGTGCAGGTGTATGACGCAAGTAAGAGATGAGTTCACATCTCTTGGTGATAATTATCAACAGCTGTAGAGGACAACCAATGACTTACAGTCGCAGCTTAATTTATTGTCTATTGAGAATGCCTCTCTGAACACCCGATACCAGGAATTACGCGAGGCTTATCACAAATTGGAACTAGAAAGCAAAGAAAAGACCAAGGAAGCCACTGCTTACCTGGATAACTTATTAAGATCCCAGACAGTCCGCAATGCAACGCTAACACGAAACATGGGCTTACTACGAAGACACCTAGCAGCCGCCAAGGAAGAAAACCAGCGCTTACATGATCAGAACCGAGAAAACTTAGAAGCAGCGCTCGACCACCCAGACCAACCGCTCAGTCCTAGCAGGTTCAAAGCCATTCCTTCAGACTCGATGAGGATGCTGCTAGACGATCATGTAAGATTACTAGATGAATACGACCGCATGAACGAGGAGTTACAGAAACTCAAAGAAGATCACAAATTACTCCAGTTACGAGAACCGGCACACCAAGACATACCAGCACCTGTGGACCCCTCTACTGACCTCCTAGAGGAACTCAACTCATTACGGGCCCAGGTATCGACCCTTGAATCAAGGATTACAGTATATGAAGCGCCACCAAGGCCCGATTCCCCACCTGAGCTTCCAGCTGAGGAAGAAACGGTCACCATCCCGATGGAGGAAACATTTGAAGAAGCGTACGAGCCACAACCCATCCCAGGCGGACGTGTCACGGCCGAGGGCCAGATGACTTACGAACTTCCGACCCCCGTGTGGATGAAGACCATTGAGGAAATTGGAACAACGCACTCAGCGAGAGTAGAGGCACAATTACATGCCTTGGCGATGATAGAAGAAAAGATATTACAGTCTCCATTCTTTGCTCATTTGGCCCCGCGACGATACATATCTGGGCATGAGCTACAGTATAAACCGTATTTCATGTTAATGGCCGAATACCAGTTAGCCATTGAGAAAGAGACAGGTAAAAAACCATCGCATGCAACTCAATTCGAGGCGGATGATTTGCCACTAGATGCACAACAAGGAAGGATCTATCAACTAGAGTGGCGAAAAGATTTACTACAGCAGTATCCAGAGATGATGAGTACATGGGTAAAGGCACCTTTGCATTTGAAGTATAACCCGTGTTGGGGACCAGTGCCACGACGCCGCTCCTGGACTGCCTTTGCTATTAAGGTACAAAACAATAAGCAGTGCCAAGACTGGTTGAATTACCCCTATTTTAAGCCACCCATTGAGTTACCAACTGTTGGCTACATGATGGCTACAATTCGCCACTGGCTCCCTAGATTAAAGCATATGGACGATATAGCGGTGCATATGACTGTCAAAATCTTTGACATGATGCAAATGATTTTTAAAGTCTTCCGACGCGTCAAGGCACCCCATGTCAACACCCCGGGCTTTGAGCATGGCAATTTCGATCTGGTATATGATATGAGTACAACGCCATCGCTACGGGTGTGTTATGCCTGGCACTGCAGAATAAAGTACCTACCGGTGTGCTACAAGCAGACGTTCGAAGAGATGTTCACAACCGGCTTCTGGGAATACCATTCAGAGGTATTCATAAGCAGGCCTACACATTTATTACAATTATTTGCCTGTGAACGAATGGTCTATTCCACACACTATCAGCTCCCGCCACTGGAAGAACCGCAACCAATCGAGTGGGAGAAACTCGAGGCAGATCTGGCCCGAGGCATTCGTATCTCCGAGCACACCCTCGCTCAAGACCTCCTACAGAACTATATCCGGCAGACCTCACAGCAAGGTTCTGTCAGGGACGACAGAAGCGAGAGGGAGGGGGGTGTTGGAAGCAGCCAGAGGCACAGACGATACGGAAGCATGTAACGACGGAGCAGGGAGCCAGTCGAATTGTTTTTCAAAGAATTATGTTTTCAAATACTTTCCAAAAAACCTCCAACAGTGATTTTTATCACTATTGTAACATATGTAACATAGAAAACCCCATTTTGTAATCCATAGCTCCATTTTGTGCAAGCCGAGGAGTCATCGAGCTTGAGGAGCTTAGGTAGAACAAGCGTATCAATTTTCGTTATTTTTAGACATCGTTTACCCTTCCAAATAGCATCTAGGACCTAATTCTTAACTATGCCGATCACTAGATGTGAAACCGGTCAAAACTAGTCTAGAAACTATAAAAAGAGCTAGAGAGCTCATTTTTGAGGTTAGCATGTTGGAGTAGAGAAGAGCTTAGAGCTATTTTGAACTTGTAATAGTGTTCTTGAGTAATAGAGTTGATTCCTCACCTTCCATTGTGTCTTGCTTGTCTCTTCGTAGTGTGTGTGTATGTGTGTGTGCATTTCTATGCTTCTCACCTTCACTCTCACTTCATCTCACATTCACGATCTTCATATCACTCCTATCTCTTCCGCGGATTGACATTAAGGAGGTGAAGCTTCTTAACGTGGTTCTCACCATTGTGCTAGAGCAACACGGTATCAGGCAAAATGACTCTATCTGGTTTCCGATCCATGGCATCAAGAACGTGGAATCTTGGAACATTTGAAGTGCCAAGAGGCTCTGGAACAGGGGCTTCAGAAAATGGAAACATTTCTGGAAACAAGATACCCCAATGGATCAACTTTGAGGATATTGACCCTAGCATCATCATTACCTATGAAGAATGGAATATTTACAAAGTAGACGTCTTGCTTGGGACCGCTCTAAAGTCCGTCTTCTCATGGGACATGACTCGCCGTGCCTGTTGGGGCTCAGATGGCATAATGGTAATTGCCTAACAAAAATCCCGAATATCAAAGGAAACATTGATTATCAGGTCAACCTCAACAAGAAGTGGTGTCTGTCATGGATGCGGCTATGGTGGGATATGAAGTTCATGGCTATTTGGCACCCTCTCGTTGAAAACAAAAAGTCTGTCCTCTTATGGCAAATTCTTCATCAGAGAATTTGGACCAACCTAAAGGCTAGCAAAATTTGTGGGGCGTCTCCCTGGTGCAATCGCTGTTGCCAGTCCATTGAAGATGTTGGTCACATCTTCTTTATGTGTCCCAAATCTAACAAGCTCTGGCAAATTGTCGAAAAGAAAATTAAACTTCAGAAGCATATCAACTAGAAACAAGCTCCGTTGGGAGAAGCGATTGGCTGCTCAATGACTGTTTGGAATGCCATCAGAGGGGAGGTCCTCTGGAAGATCTGGCAGGAAAGATGTGCTTATAACTTTGACGACTCCCCCAAGGAGTGGTCGATTGAGAATTCGCTATTCCTCCTCGGTAAAAGAATCACCAACTGTAAGAAATCCCCCCCTTTTAGGCATCATAAAGTGCTCCTTCTGATCACAACAAGTTTAAACCCAAGTGGGCCCCACATGAAGGTGATGATAGGGTGATTAACCTTCTTTGTAATGCCATCTAAACTTTGTATGATCTATTATGTATGATCTACCCCTGCTCTGTGGGACTTGGGGGGGTCTCGTGGGCACTAGTCCCCTTCACTTGTACTTCTCTTTTCCTTTTATTTAATACAAGTCCGAGAGAGTAGGCTAAAGCCAAACTTCCTTTATATTGAAAAAAAAAACTAAGACAATCTGAGTTTTAGGTTAAATGATGCATCCACCTGGGCACCACCCATTGTTTTGTTAGATCCGTGGTCTCTTCCCTTGTTTCTTTCTTTCATAATTGGGTGCAAAATACTACAAAAGAACACCACCCACATAAAGAAGTGAAATATGGGACGGTGGACCCATATGTGGTATAAGTTTGAGCGCGTAGGACCATGTAAACACTACACACTGTTAGCCCATGTGCATTGAATAGCCGCTCTCATCATCGTTACTTGAATCAATCAGGGCTAGCCATCTTATCGTGCTAACCTACTACAAATGTGTCCTTTCTCACATCTACTCAAGCACCTCCTTACTACTTCGAGAGACCACCATGAATGATATGATCCTTCATCAGAGCATCGGCGGTCATGAGCATGATGTACTCTGTATCGCCTTTCCTATCCCATTCCCAATTTCCCATTGCCAAAGCGCAGTCTTCATCACATACGTGACACAGGCCATCTCATTGGCCACATTGTGCCCATGATTCCATGCGCTCCTTCAAGAATTTCTTCATCGCTCTGGTTCCGCGGTTCCACCTGATGCTTGGGCCGGACGCACAGTTATACATTGACATACATTTCAAAACCGAATCGCAAGGAGGGCTGTCGGGCTTTAAATGTGACGAGTAAAGCGACACCAGCACACTGCATTTGCTGTACTCTACAGTTCCATATCGTTGCCCGCAATTTTTTCACGGCCAGCGACCTCTGTCCAGTGTCCACCCGCGGGCCGTGCATTTGCTGTACTCTACAGTTCCATATCGTTGCCCGCAATTTTTTCACGGCCAGCGACCTCTGTCCAGTGTCCACCCGCGGGCCGCGGGCCGCAATGCTGCTCTACCTATGATCTGATCGACATATCATAAGCTTTTCCAAGCTCCATGATTTTCTTCTGAAGGGCGGGAAGAGAGAGAGAGAGAGTTGAGTGATTACTGTGCTTCACGCTTTGTAATCGTCATATGCGTGATAGGCGGGGTCGATGAGGTGCATTCCGCTTTGCTCTTTTCTGTACATTGCAGTTGATCCTCCTGCAGGTTGTTATTCCATCGCCGAATTCATAATTTCATAAGATAGTGCTCTTAACAGTCCATTTCCTTCTGCCGAACTCTTTCAGCCTAATTATTTACCTCTTCCGAGTCCCCTCTTCACCCGATAGCCCAATCTCTTCTACGCTAACTTCTCACTCACTCATCACTGACCAGGATATCCTGAGTCCTACTCTGACTGGCTTCTGAAGTTCAAAAACGTGCATGTCAGGCAATCAATGAGTTGCGTTGTGGATGTGCCATGATTCAACACCATTTTCGGTCCCCTGATCTTGACCTCGGCCAATGTCGTCATTGGCTCAGGAAATGTCGCAGAGCTAATGCATCACTCCATCTGACTCCGTGTCATTATGCAGATGGTTTATATGCTCATTAAGCTCTAGATAACATTCCGCCATATATCTTTCTTCCCAGGTTGGCCTCAACACAACCTTTCGCTGACACAGTTTGCTCATTCTCAACCGGTCATATGAATCTGCAATTCCGTTGACAATGCTTTACGTCCGTTTACCGTTTTGGCAGAAATGAAGGGCTTCAAGCGCAATCGTCACACACTAGTGACCGTTGCATCTCCTTCCCCTTCATTTGATTTCGATCTTGGATTGGATCTAGACAGCAGTCATGGGAGCAGTACGCCATGGAGGCTTGACGAGATAGTAGCTAGAGCGGGAGAAGAGGCGGACCAGCATTATTTCGAAGTTTCGCTGGATGTAGTTCCTGATGAAGCAGTTGCGGATGAGCCGCTAATGGCCGACGACGCCACTCTTTGTCCCTCCGAGGAGGATCCAAGTTCTCATTCCTTTGCTAATGAGACGTGGGATAAGTTATCCACATCAGGACCTCCTAAGACCTCCAGAAACTTGTCAGGCATTTTGAAGAAGAATACATCCCATGAGCTTGGAAGCAGATCGAAGATAATCCCACCTGGAAGTACCTTTTCCGGAAGGTTGAAACATTTATCTCAAGAGCTAACGGCAGCTCCGAACAGCAGGATCAAGCAGTTTTCTCAGGAATTGAAAGCAGAGATAAAGAGAATATCCGGGAACTTAGGAGTTGGTATGAATAAAGATTATGGAATACTTAAGAGTGGGGCGCATGCAGGACGAAGGAAGGTGATGACTAGATCAAAGTCAGGCGCTCAATATGCTCTTCAAGGATTGCAATTCATCAGCAAGGCAACTGACAACTCGAAAGCTGATGCTCTCTGGAAGGCTGTAGAATCCAGGTTTTATCAACTTTCTGTGGATGGCCTCCTCTCAAGGGAGGACTTTGGCTTCTGTATCGGTAAGGTTGTCTATGACATGCTTAACTATTCCTTATTCTTAATGTCAAGTGCCAGTCATGTACATTCAATCTCTATTTAGGAACGCTCCATCTGTGTTGTGGATGTATTGAGTACTGTGAATCCCTCATGTAGAAGATAAAGCGACTCTTTCAAAGCCGACCGTTCAAGGATTATGAACTGCCTTTTCTTTCAGGTTTCATATCGCTGATGTTTTAGTGGAGTATATTGAGTAGAACCTTATGTTATGGCCAGTACAACGTCTCTTTTGTGAGTGTTGGTTTTGGTGCAATAAATTTCTATGTCAATGTTGTAATAAGAATAGAGAGCGAAATGTCTGGTCGGGAAGAAAACATCAATGTACGATTTTGATGGTAGTAGATTTCGGTTCAGTGCACTTTCTTTCTTCTATCTGTCTCTGGGAAATAATAACGCTGGGGTCTTCGCGGGTATTTGAAGCTGCGAGTATATGACATTATGTAGGGTTCTGACTCCGAAGCATCTATGTGCAAGCACTCTAACGCAGCGAACATTCGCTGTTTTGGTTATGGTACGCATTGATTATTCACAATTTTCAGTACACGGAAACTAACGTGTATCAGGATTCAGTAAGTGGGCATCATTTTTGTGGACTACGTAGCAGAAGTAAATTCATGGCCGTCTTTGGACGGATTATATATCCTCTATTTCTGTGATTCCGAGAGAGAGAGAGAGAGAGAGAGAGAGAGAGAGAGAGAGAGAGAGAGAGAGAGAGAGAGAGAGAGAGAGAGAGAGAGAGAGAGAGAGAGAGAGAGAGAGAGAGAGAGAGAGAGAGAGAGAGAGAGAGAGAGAGAGAGAGAGAGGGGAGGGAGCGAGGGAGTGAGAGAGGGAGTGAGAGAGAGAGGGAGCGAGAGAGGGAGGGAGGGAGAGAGAGAGAGAGAGAGAGAGAGAGAGAGAGAGAGAGAGAGAGAGAGAGAGAGAGAGAGAGAGAGAGAGAGAGAGAGAGAGAGAGAGAGAGAGAGAGAGAGAGAGAGAGAGAGAGAGAGAGAGAGAGAGAGAGAGAGAGAGAGAGAGAGAGAGAGAGAGAGAGAGAGAGAGAGAGAGAGAGAGAGAGAGAGAGAGAGAGAGAGAGAGAGAGAGAGAGAGAGAGAGAGAGAGAGAGAGAGAGAGAGAGAGAGAGAGAGAGAGGAGAGAGAGAGAGGGAGAGAGAGAGGAGAGAGGGAGAGAGAGAGGGAGAGAGAGAGAGAGAGAGAGAGAGAGAGAGAGAGAGAGAGAGAGAGAGAGAGAGAGAGAGAGAGAGAGAGAGAGAGAGAGAGAGAGAGAGAGAGAGAGAGAGAGAGAGAGAGAGAGAGAGAGAGAGAGAGAGAGAGAGAGAGAGAGAGAGAGAGAGAGAGAGAGAGAGAGAGAGAGAGAGAGAGAGAGCAAAGGACTGTTTTCAAAGAAGTCATTAATCTCCAAAGATTCTGGTTCAATGCTGTTTTTTTCTCCCTTTCTCTCCTGTAGATAACAAGAACTGGGAACTTCAATGACATTTGAAGCTGCCAGTGTATGACAAGGATAGTTTTTTCTATGAAGGTCATACGTTCGAATTCTTTAATTCAGGAAACAATGTCATGTACTGTATCTGTTACCACATTGATTATTCACATTCGCGAATTCTTTAATGCGGGAAACGATGACTGTATCGGTTATATTGTACACTGATAATTCACATTACAGTGCATGAATGCTAATATGTATAGTCATATGGGCATAATTCTGGAGCATATTATGCAGCTGAGGAAACACATAGCCTCTTTTGATGGCTGCTAGATACATTCAGATAGATTGTAGTTGTTGACATAGTTGATTCATTCCTAATGCATTGCTCGAATCTTGAGAACCCCTTAACTTATTAAACTGATGAGCAGGAATGAAGGATTCCAGAGACTTTGCCAAGGAGCTTTTTGATGCCCTTGCTAGACGGAGGGGTCAGAGGCTGCAGTCCATATCTTTGGATCAGCTCAAAGAGTTTTGGTTTCTCATTTCAGATCAGAAGTTTGATTCTAGGCTACAAATTTTCTTTGATATGTAAGTGGCAGACTCTTATCAAGTTGAAATTGCACATTTTCTTGAGCCAAGTGGTTACACATGTTAAGAAATGCAGGTGTGATAAAAATGCTGATGGACGCATTTCTGAAGAAGAGGTGAAAGAGGTAATATACTAATCATTGGGAGTATTTCACATTATTGGATTGTTAGTCGGTCTTTATTCTAGTCGACATAAACGGATCGTGGCTCCCTGGGCAGCTTTTTATTGTCTTCTGTGATAACTATATCTAGAACAATTATTTTAGCTAATGGTGTAAACTCTGTTGACAGATCATCGCTCTTAGTGCCTCAGCAAACAAGCTTGCCAAACTAAAAGATCAAGCAGAAGAATATGCAGCCTTAATCATGGAAGAACTGGATCCAGACAATCTTGGTTACATTGAGGTGCTGACATTTGGCCTAGTCATCTTTACTAAATTATCAATCCCTAAAGATTAGTGCTGAGATGTTTGATTTATTTGTCCTTACAGATAGCGCAGTTGGAATCTTTGCTCTTGGGGGAATATGGTGGTGGTTTTGTGAAGGATCCTCATTCAAACTACAGCCAAACTTTGAGTCAAAATTTGGGGCCTCCTGCCCGCAGGAAAAACTTGGTTCAGCGGAAAAGCAAGGAAACCATATATTTTTTCTTTGAGAATTGGCAAAGGTTATGGGTTATGGCTCTTTGGATTACAGCAATGGCAGGGCTCTTTGCATGGAAGTTTTTCCAGTATAAGCAAAGGGCAGCATTCCAAGTCATGGGCTACTGTGTTTGCACTGCCAAGGGTGCTGCAGAGGTTCTCAAGCTCAACATGGCATTAATCTTACTCCCTGTGTGCCGCAACACAATCACATGGCTAAGGTCTTCACCATTAGGATATGCTGTCCCTTTTGATGACAATATTAATTTCCACAAGGTACAAATGCTCACAGGCCAGAACCCATGTTTTCCCACAATTATAGATAGAGGAAAATAATGCTGCTAGTGATGTCCCAAATTCTTTATTTTTTTTCTCCCTTTTTGTCTGATATCATATCCATGTTCATTGCAGACCATTTCTATTGCTATAGGTATAGCAGTTTTTCTTCATGCCGGTCTTCACCTTGGATGTGATTTTGTACGGATAGCACGCTTTGATGATGAGCAATTCATAATTTTAGAAGGGAGTGACTTTGGTGGGACTAAGCCATCTTATGCGAAAATTGTTCTCACTTTAGAAGCCTTCTCTGGCATATTGATGGTCATACTAATGTGTATTGCCTATACTCTGGCTACTCGGTGGTTCAGAAGGAACTTGGTCAAGTTGCCATGGCCCTTTCACCGCTTGACTGGATTCAATGCGTTTTGGTATTCTCATCATCTGTTTGTTGTTGTCTATGGCTTACTCCTTATACACTCCTGGTTCCTCTTTCTTACTCAAGATTGGAAACAGAAGACAGTAAGCACTATTTAAACATGTTTTAATTTGTTGAATTAACAATTTACTGGCTTTAACATTCCATTCTCACTGTTTCCTGCATGTTTGCAGACATGGGCATACCTATCAGTTCCGGTACTGTTATACACTGGAGAACGCACGCTTAGGGCTCTTAGGGCAGGTCACTACACTGTTAACATTGTAAAGGTGAACTATGTCACTCAGATCCATTGGAATTGAGTCAACATGCTGTTGAGAGATCCATGTTTTTGCTTGCATGCTTTGGGTCACATGGAGCTCGTATCCATACAAACTGTAACTAAGTAATTGTGATTAAAGTGGCATGGCTAACCAGATGTTCTAGTTTTGTATTGTTTGAGGATATGTGAATAGCAAAAGGCTTGTGATTTCTCTTTTTTGGCTCTCCATTTTTCCATTCTTGTTGTATGTCACTAAAGTCAATGCAAAGACAGTTGCAACTCTTATAAAGAACCATGTATCAATGGTACTCTACGGGGTGTTTTTTTAAGCTATATATGCTTGCAAGCTTCTGGTCACATAGTATATCATGCATATCAATATCCTTACAACGATTAGTGGTTAGGCATTCTGATTTCCAACTATATTGCTGGCATGTATCAAGATCAGAGTTGTCTTGGAGTGAAACACTATCGCTTAAAACTTATTTGTTTCATTGTACAATATTATGTGAAATAATGCCAGTTCTGGAGATCAGATGCTCTTTCTTCGTGGACACATCTAGATGCTGACATTCATCAATCTACGTGCAGGCAGCCATCTACCCTGGGAACGTTCTTGCATTGCATATGACCAAGCCTCCTGGTTTCAAATACAGAAGTGGAATGTACATTTTTCTTCAATGTCCGGAGATATCACCATTTGAATGGTTAGCTACACAGAAGCCAAATGATTGGTTGGAACAATTCTTCATGTGATTGAAGCTTTCTTCTTTTCCCAGGCATCCGTTCTCAATCACTTCTGCACCAGATGATGATACTATAAGTGTGCACATACGATCAGCAGGAGATTGGACCACTGCAATGAGGAATTTATTTTCCAAGGTGATTGATCTGGCTTGTCTTCTATCCTCATTTATAATGCCTAAACATGCCTAAAGTATGTTATATTTTAGTTCAGATCATGAAACCGCCTGTTGGAGGGAAAAGTGGCCTTTTGCGAGTGGAGTACAATTTACAAGACGATTCCAAGTAAGAGTTGTACTGTCCTGATCTTATCTCCTTCTTAGTATGGCTGTGATAAAACGAAACTGTGATAAAACGAAAGCAAGCACCCCGGGCTCGCTCGGCGACCCCCACCGGCCCGTCGGTAGGGTGACTTACTTGAGTGTTTTGTTCGCTTACTTGAAAGCGGAATATCACTGTTTGAATGAAAAACCAACTTGCATTGAAAGAGAACGATTACAAAAGAGACGGCCTAAGCCGGCCCGCGTTGAACGTCGCGGGTGAATGTTTACAGTGAGCCGGCCCGCGTTAAGCGTCGCGGGCAAACGCGTTACAACGGCCCCTCGATGGCACAACGGCGCTTTCGAGAGGTGCGTACGGAGGGGACTAGCACGAAGGCTACCGCACGTTGATCGCAGAGATCGCTTGGTTCGCTTTGGTCACTTGGGTCGGAGGCTCACCATGTCCCCCTATAGTTGTGCACAATTTGGCGCCGGTCGGCAAACCACACAAGCACCAAAAAGGCCTAGATAGAAATACAAGGGGGGGGGGGTCTTGCCCACGGGTTGTCACATATTCTCCCCCGCTTCGAAGAGCTTTGCGTCCTCGTAAAGCTACGGAATTCGCGCTTGGGATGTCGAAGGATGAGTCGATTGGAACGACTCAATGAGGCTTTGGGCTTTCGGTGGCATACTCTGTTTACTTACCCATGTGGCTTCTTTGAGGGGGCGGCCACGCCACTTGACGAGGAATTGTGAGCTATTCTCCTTGAGGATCAACTCTACCTGTCGTTGTTCGATTGGATCTTCCACCAATGTGACTTGACGTCCAAAGCGAGTATCAGGGCGGAAGCGTTTTAACAAACTCACATGGAACAAGTTGTGGATATGAATTTCAGGTGGAAGAGCCAGCTCATATGTCACTTGGTTGAAGCGGTGACTAATTCTGTATGGTCCATAGTACCTATGATTGAACTTTGGAGTGAAATTCCTGGGTAAAATGATGTTCTTGGCATTTACTAGAACTAGGTCACCCACTTGGTAATCTGGCGCCTCTGTTCGGTTCTGATTAGCAATTCTTACCATCCTTTCTTTGCTTTTAATAAGGGCTTCTTTTGCATGTCGTAGTTTGGCTTGCCAGTCTCGTAAAAAATTACCACATTCCCGGTCTGCTGCCACTAGCACTTCATCTGACATGAGTGCCATAGGTGTGATTACACTTTTGCCTGTGGCCACCTCGAACGGTGACATAGATGTACTGGAATGGATTGAGCTGTTATAATGGAATTCTAAAATGTCGAGATGCTTGGCCCAATCCTTCTGGTCCGCTTGAATGTAACTCCTCAAGTAATTTTCTATGGTTTGATTGACTCTTTCTGTTTGCCCATCGGTCTCGGGGTGATAGGCCGATGAGAATCGAAGCTGAGTGCCTAAAATGGAGAAAAGTTCCCGCCATAAGTCGCTCATGAATCTAGTGTCCCGGTCTGACACAATAGCCAAGGGAAGGCCATGATACTTAAACACTTTTTGGAAGAAAGTCTGTGCTACCACCTTTGCCGGCATAGGTGGCTTCATCGGTATGAAGTGTGCTTGTTTAGAGAAATAATCGACTACAGCCATGATTGCATTATGCCCATCGGATGTTGGAAGATCTGTTATGAAATCCATGCTGACCATGTCCCAAGGACGGTTCGGAACGGGCATGGGTTGGAGTAGGCCTGCTGGTTTTATCTTCTGCTGTCTTACTAGTTGGCAGGTTGGGCATGTTTGAACATACTCAATCACGTCGTCTTTCATCTTCGGCCAAAATACATACTTCTTTAAATGTTCGTAACTTCTTCTTTGTCCTCCATGTCCGGCTAATTGACAATCGTGTGCTTCCCATAAAAGCATCCTCTGTATTTCTGCATTGTCCGGTATGTAAATCCTTCCCTTTCTATATAGCATGTTGTTCATAATCGTGTATTTTCCTTTATGATCTAAGCCCGAGTGTACATCTTTGATGATCCTCTGTATATTCGGATCGGTTTGTTGCAACTTACGAATTTGATCTTTCGTCTTACTCTCAGCCATGGAAATTGCGGCCAGCGTCGGTCTTCTACTCAGGGCGTCTTGCATGACGTTTTGCTTGCCTGGTTTGTGAATTATGTCTATGTCAAATTCAGCCAAGAAATCTTGCCACCTTGCTTGCTTAGGAGATAACTTAGGCTGAGTACAGAAATACTTGAGCGAAATATTATCGGTGTAAATCTTTGTGTGTTTATCTTGCACATAGTGACGCCACTTTCGCAAACAGTGGATCACCGCGAGCATCTCCTTCTCATGAGTGCTCCATCTTAACTCTGTACCTGAAAATTTGTGTGACTCATAAGCCACAGGGCGTCCTTCCTGCATAAGGACCCCTCCAATTGCCAATCCTGACGCATCTGTGTGGATCTCGAACTCTTTGTCAAACTCTGGCAACTTCAACACAGGGGCTTCGCACATCACCTGTTTGAGTTGCTCGAAAGCATCTTGTTCCTTAGGCCCCCACACAAAGCAACCCTTTCCTTTAGTTAACTCTGAGCGGGGCAGCCACTTTACTGAAATCTTTGATGAATTTTCTTGGAAACTGGCAGAACCCTATGAACTCTCTCACTTCTCTGACTGTTCTAGGCGGTGCCCATTGACGAACTGCTGTGATCTTATGAGGGTCTATCATCACTCCTTTGTCTGAAACCATGAAACCTAAAAATTCAACTGAGTTCATTGCAAACTCGCACTTTTCTGGCTTGGCATAGAGCTGTCTTTCTCTTAGGCGTTGAAGGACGGCCCTTACGTGCTCTAGGTGTTCCTCAAGTGTGCGGTTGTATATCAAGAGATCGTCTATGTAGATGATCAGGAACTCATCTAACATATCTCTGAATCCATCATTCATCTCTCGGCAAAACGTGCCTGGAGCGCCTGTGAGTCCAAAAGCCATGACCAACCACTCGTAGCTGCCGTAGCGCGTCCTGAACGCCGTCTTTTCAATATCCTGTTCTTCTATGCGAATTTGATGATATCCGGATCGGAGATCTATTCGTGTAAAGAATTTTGCCTGACCCAATCGGTCCATCAACTCATCTATAACTGGTACTGGATACTTTGTCTTGACAGTGATCTTATTCAAAGCCCGATAATCCACACACAACCGCATGCTGCCATCTTTCTTCTTGACGAATAAAACGAGAGCACCGTAGGGTGAACTACTGGAGTCTGGGTCTAATGAAACCTTGTTGTTCCAGTTCCACCAATTGCCTTTTTAACTCCTTTAGGTCTGTCTCATTCATTCTGTAAGGTGCTTTGGCCGGAGGAGCATGGCCTGGCATGACTTCAATTCTGTGTTTGACTTGCCTGAGTGGTTGCAGTCCGCTTTGTAATTGACTTGGCAAAACATCTTCAAAATCTCTAAGTACTTCATGAACTCTTTTATCGCCAACCTTCATCTTTTCACTTCCCTTTTTGTCTATGTCAATGGGGCTACATTTTATGACGCACAAATGTGCCTGAGCTCCTTGCTTCATCGCTTTTTCCACTTGCTTGGCCGTCAAAGGCCCTTGTGTCTGTTATCTTTGCTCTGCCCTTGCTGTTGCGGCTACTGATTTCAACTTTCCTGCTTCTAAATTTAATTTCTTGTTCCCTTTTCCCTGACTGCTTGAGGGCATACCCTCTTGATACATTGGTGCCTTTCCTTTTCTTTATCTGTCCGCCTCCTCTTTCGTTGTGGGAGGAGTGACTGTCTTGTGACTTGATTCCTGTGAACTCGATCCTGGGTTCTCTACCTTTCCTGACTTGCCTTGTGCTTCTAACTTTCCCTCTGGGGCTCTTCTCGGACTTCTATGAAAGTCTACGACCACTATGTTCCCTTGCATGTCCAGCAAAAGTTTATCAATTCCCTTACCCAACATGCTGACCATGTATCGGTCCATGAATGAAAGTCCCACTATTACATCAAATGCCTCCAGTGGCACGACTAGAAAATCTAACTTTGCCGACCACTCCCCAATTGTCATACGGACGTTGAGGGCGATCTTCACATTATCATCTCGACCTTGAGCGAAGGTAACTGACATTTCAGGAAGTTTACTCAAGGCCAACTGCAAACTAGCTGCACACTGAGGCGACATGAAGTTATGCGTCGCTCCTGAATCGATCAACACTGCTTTTCTCTTATTTCCAAACGTTCCCAGAAGTACATATTCTGAATCACTCGTAATGTCATTGGAAAGCACCCTGGCATCGCGGCCACGGTACCTACGTGCGGCGCATTATTCCCTTCTTGTACTTCTTCATCATTGTCATCTAGTTCAGTCAGGACCACATTCGTGTTTCGTCTTTGAGGCTCCTCTTCTACTTGAGCCGTTTGTACCCGCGTCTGATTATTATTGCGAGTACACTGGTGTGTCCAGTGATTCCCACGGCATGTTCTACAGAATGGCCGGGGATCA